>BQNB010070736.1:1412-30814 GCA_026074375.1 Tanacetum coccineum
ACAAGTGTATTTTTGCCATTTTCACAGTGTTTTTGTTAATTTAGGGTTAATTTTGGTAATAACGGATATGTGTATTTCACACATATCAGGGTTCGTCTCCTACAAGTTACAAAGTTACACACTCAAAACCCTAAAATCAGTTATGTATCTATAGAAAAAATGACGCGACGACCTCGCTTTGAAGCCATGACGCCGTGCCACGTCAATGGTTCTAGATCCACTTTAAGGAGGCTACACTCTGATGCCGTCACAAAATTCTCGACGTCGTCACTTTAAAAATCACGACGCCGTCGCTTTAAAAATCACGACGCAACCGCTTTATACTGTCGACGCTGTCTCCACGCTCTATATGCGTGGTTCTTCAAGATACTTGGTGTAGAGCCGTAGTCTCGTCCATTTCTTCTCCAAATGAGCCAAAGTCACGTGTATTTCCTCTAAATGTCATCCAAGTGCTAAAAACCTAAAAACAAACGATAAAGCACATAATCTGGGCATATTTGCATGATTTAGGGGGTTAAATGACCCCGAAATAATGTATAAAATGACACCTCATCAAATACCCCTACACTTGGGATTTGCTTGTCCTCAAGCAAATGGGCTTTTCTACCTAGACAATAGCAATATTAGGGGCATTTAACCTACTCTTTAAAAGCAGTTTACAACACAACCTTCTAGACCTTGTAATTAAAAGCACGAAAAGCATATACTAGCACCTCACATAAGTGTTTGGATTCTCTCTTTCTCTCGGGTGTATAATAAATTATAACAACTATGGGAAACAGAAAATTAACACTCATTACCTGTTATAGCATATAAATTACCATAGGCTTGGTAAAGGATCAAACCTCCACCGCTAGGTGCAAGTACTAGTCATTACTATCAAAGAGGTCTTTTTAAAAAGTTGTGGGGTATAGGTGTAAGATAACATTAACGGAAATGGAAACATATAGGATACATTTGGGGAGTGACTTTTGGGTGAATTTAAGGTGAAAGGGTTAGCTAATTATTTATACGAATACACACTGGTTTGGGTTGCTAAGCCAAAGACTCAGACAAGATATACAAAATCTACAAAACTCTACATCAATCTCTTTACTTTTCTTTTCTTGACTCTATGATAAATATAAACATAAGCAAATGGCAGCCCGTATATTTTTTCACTTATATATATATATATATATATATATATATACATATATATATATTCTTCTTTGAATTTTTTTCTTTCTTTTTCATATTTTTTGTACACTTTTTCCCTGCCATTGCTTAAACATATAATACATTATCGGAGTTTATAGATACGCCCCTACACTTGAACTTTTACATACTCGATAATTACAATGTAACTAATGACCCGAATTGAGTTGGATCAAAATAACATGGAGCTTTTTGAGCTCTTTTGGGGGTAATAAATTACTTCTTCCCTAATTCTTCGTAAGATAAATACTACCATGAATCCCAATCTTCCCAAAACTATATATACAAGGATAAGAACTTAGCAACCGTGTACTCAAATAATTAACTTAGGTTAAAACAATAATGTACTAAAGGTGAGTACATACAAGGTCGGCTAAGGCGATTTGGATGTAACAATTAGTTCAAGGGTGATAATGATCTTCATTAATAGTCCGACTTAACCAAAAAATTACAAGAACCATGAAAAGGATAGGCTCGGAGGGTTGTACTAGGGGTATCCTGCACTAAAAATAAGTGCATGACAAAGATGTGGGTTGGTTATATGATCGAGATGACTATCATAACAATTACAGGTTTAAAACATGGGTTAATCCTAGTGCCTCTTATCTAGCAAATCCTAATACTTACTATGCGGTCTTGGGATGCATCACCAAAAACAAGTTCTAGAATTTAATACACTACCGGTACACTCATATAATTTTAAACCGATACCAATGCTCCAAAAAAGGCGACAAAGACCATATGTACACATCCGTAATGACATAATAAACACAAATGTCTGCATTCGTACCTTAACTCGAACAAGCTAAAGGTAAAATTATCTTGGGTATCAATGATGGATACCCGAATTCCTATAGATCTAAAGGCGAACCTCATATTTTTGGGGTGGAATTTGAAGGTTTTTATAGGCATAGAAATGTTTTTTCCATCCATTGAACGAAGCTATTAATACGCGGTTTTCGTCGGTATATGTTAAAAAAAATTAAGATTTGGATAAAATTACCTTTACACTATGTTTCGATATATTACCCATCATTTTAAGAACAAAGCAAATGGCAATTGAAAGAATAGTTTCTAAGGCTTATTTCTCCCTACACTTAAGTTAAACATTGTCCCCAATGTTTTATAGAAGTACCCATAAAAATGAATAAAGGGAAAAGAAAACAAGTAAAAAAAACTAGTACTCCTCTGGTTTGCTCAATAATGGAGAAGAAACGTGGTAAAAACTGGTTAAATCGTCCTCCAAGAATCGTCTAATGAAACTTCCTAATAACTTGCAAGCTTCTTCTAATCAAATATAACTTGTAAATCAAAGACAAAGACAACTACACTTGGCGTAAAATCGGTAGGATATGATATATACAACAAAACTTTTAGGGTTGACTCTATGAAAGCAGTAAAGATAGGATGAAAGTGATGATATAATTCTAAGTATCTGCAGGTTTATAAGAAAAATGCAATTTTTAGATATTGTACAAGTCATTTTTTCAAGAATAATAGAAAAAAATTCAAATTTTCACAAGTATGGGGGTTTGACGCCGTCAAGAAAAATCTTGACGCGGTCGCTTTACAATCCAAACGGCGTCGCACTATTTTCTGACGTCGTCTCCACACATTGTGAAAACTTCACATTCGTTTTTCAAGAAAAAAATTATGCACTCCATCTTATTAGTTGTTTCCTGTAGAAAATACTGCATAAAACCTGGAAATCGATCATTACAATCATATGACTCGAAACTGTAGTGAATTAATCTAAACAATATATTTTATATGTTTGAATTGGTTCTTATAAACCGGATAATTTCCCCTACACTTATTTTATGCAAAATACATTTGATTGTAAATAAGACGAAGTTAAAAACAAAACAAAGCATGATCATAAAATAATTCAAGCATAAAAGAATAAACAAGAAGAGTTAAAAGACAAGACACTCCTAAATGCGGGAAATTAAATATTGGGTTGCCTCCCAAAAAGTGCTCGTTTTTGTTCGAGTCACGGGCCTGACTCTACCCTTATTTAACAGATAAAGGGAGGGTTCCCCTACACGTTGAGTTTTAAGTGCCGTGATAGTAAGAGGTATACACCATTGTTGTGAGAATGGGTCACATGCTAAAAAATTGGTAGTTGAATTATATGCTCCAAATGGTGTGTTTCTTTAATCGTAACCTTCTCTACTTCTTTTGGCCTAACGGGTGAATTAAGTCCTCTTTCTAGAAAAGAAACTTCATTTAATTCTAATTCCCAATCATTTTCTATCATCTCCATACTCAAAAAATCAACACCTAGGGACCACCTTTGTCCAAATAAACTGGTTAAAATCCATAATGTTTTCAGAGGATCTCTAAACATGAATGATAAATAACAATACAATCCTTATGGTGGAAAGACGCGTTGTGATTTGATCTAGGCTTATCTAGGATTAATAAATAACAATGAACATAAACACGAATATGCATAGCGGAAATAGCATAAGAACAATGTTATTTAAACAAGGTTTTACATTCATACATTCACTCCAAGCCCTAATTCTATATGATCAGTATAGAACGGTTACAATCTAACAGGGTTCAAGGAAACCTTGATACCTTAGGGCTACACCAACACAAAAAAAAAAAAAAAACAACTAAGACGTCCTACACTTTTACACTTTGGATACACATATGCTTTTTTGGTGTTTACACAAACTGACACACCTAAAACAATGTCTATGGATCTCTTTATATAATAGAGTCTATAAGACTTACAAGGAAAACTAATTGTATTAGGAAACAAATCTTCCTAATATTTATCTTTATATCTTTGACCAAATCTTTTAAGATCTTCATGTACTCCTACATCTTGTAGAATTCCATAATGTCGACTTTGATCCTTTTGTTTTCCTTTTGTTTCATTGTTTTGTATCATTGTTTGTATCATCAAATCAATATAATTCCCAACAATCTTCCCTATTTGAATAATACAAAACAACACTTCATCTTCCATGAATGAAACAAGCTTCCCCCTGAAATCGAAATCTCCAGCCACCACATTTAAGAAGTTGCAAATCGTATCTCCTGTAATCTTGCTTCCTTGTGTAATAATACCAAAGGGGTCTCAGGAATATATGCACTTGGATCTTTACAGTATAAACCATATAACACCACTACCTAATCCAGCCTTCCCAATGACTCAAATTACCCACTATTACGCACAATAAGAAAAATAATTTAAGTATAGAAACTTAAACTAGCTTAGTAATAATGACAGCAGTAGTACTAATACTACAGAGGAATGAAAACCTTCCCTCAGTGGGGCAGTAAATGTTTAACACTCTATATATGCTCCCCTAAAACCAATATGTCTAACCATTTGTTGAATCTCTCATTCTGTAGGATTTTTTGTAATGAAATTACTGAGGAGGAAACTCAAGTATAACAAAATTGATGCTGAAGTAGAATAACCCAAACTTGTGTCTTATGTCTTATACTATCCACATGACTCCAAACTCATACGTAATTTCTTAAAGTATAAGTAGACCTTAATCTCTTAATAAAATCCTCATCCACAATGAGACACTGACACCACACCGTAACTCCTTTAGTGATAGCAAATGTCGCTATTTAAGCACCATAAGTTTATAAATCACACATTGCTAGATTTTTCAAGTCTTCATCAACACCGTATAAGCACGGAACCCCAACAAGTTATCTTTAAAAGTCATCACTAACACTGACTTTTAAGATATGATAAGAACACGCACCTGTGAAACTTTACTTCAACTTCAAATAAGTGATAAATAATCATCTCCGTAATCAATTATTTCAAATAATCCCAAAAACGAGCCATTAAACATTTAAGAACATTTAAACCAAAATCAATGAGAAGAAACATGTGATAACTGGTTAAATCGTCCTTCAAAAGTCGTCATATGAAACTTCCTAAGAACTTCCAAGCTTCTTCTCATCAAATATAACCTGTAAATCAAAGACAAAGACAACTACACCTGGTGTAAAATCGGCGGGATATGATATATACAACGAAACTTTTAGGGTTGACTCTATGAAAGCAGTAAAGATAGGATGAAAGTGATGATATAATTCTAGGTTTCAGCAGGTTTATAAGAAAAATACAAATTTTGGAGATTGTGCAAAATTATTTTTTAAAAATAATAGAAAAAGTTCGAATTTTCACAAATCTAGGAGTTTGACGCTGTCAGGAAAAATCCTGACGCGGTCGCTTGACAATCCAGACGGCGTCCCACTATTTTCTGATGCCATCTCCACATATTGTGAAAACTTCTCATTCGTTTTTCAGGAAAAAAAATTCTGCATGTAATCTTATTAGTTGTTTCCTGTAGAAAATACCGCATAAAAGCTAGAAATTTATCATTACAATCATATGACTCGAAACTGACGTGAATTAAACTAAACAATTTTGTTTTATATGTTTGAATTGGTTCTTATAAACCAGATATTTTTCCCTACACTTATTTGATGCAAAATACCTTTGATTGCCAATAAGACGAAGTTAAAAACAAAACAAAGCATGATTGCAAAATTATTCAAACATAAAAGAATAAAAGAGAAGAATTAAAACACAAGACACTCCTAAATACGGGAAAAATAAATATTGGGTTGCCTCCCAAAAAGCGCTTTTCTTTATTTATGAGTCTTGTAGCTAGACTCGAAGTCACGCGTCCTCACATGTCATAAAAGTGATCCAAGTCGATGATCTCCCTTGGATTCTCCCTTATAGAAAGTTTTCTAGAGGTGGGGACTGACTGAAGGGTTTTGGTGAATTCTTATCCATCTGGATCAATCAGCCTAATCTTGGCATGCCATGCTATGCTCCGTCTCCATTTTTAGGTGGTTTATCCTAGTTGATTAGGTTTTCTATTAAATCCTCTGACTCCCACGTGTTTCTCTTAAGGTTTATGAGTATAGCCCCTAAGAATTCCACCATTCTTCTAAATACTAGGATGTCCTTAAAGGAATTAATCTCAGCATGTCTAGCTATTTCTCATTCGTCGGGTAAATAACAGTCCATGAATTCCTTCTTAGCATAGTAAGGGGTTCGAGCGCCCACACCATCTGAACTAGGTCATGGTTTGTATGACTCCCTTTTTCCTAATGTGGTCCAATAGGGTGCTTCCTCTTCACCTAGTTTAATTCCTTTTACTCTGAATACCGACCTAGTGATCCCTTCTCCTACCGCTATTTTAGCTTTCATACAATCTATAACTGCATTGGCGGTTGCTAAGAATCCTCTTCCTACTAGTAAAGGGGTTTCGGGGTCTTTCTTCATGTCAATTATGTAAAAGTCGTTTAAGAGTTTTAGTCTTCCTATGTGGACTTCTACATCTCTAACAATTCCAGCAAAAGACTTGGTTTCATCTGCTAACCCAAAAATATGGTTAGTTTCCTCTAATAGTCCTATGTTGAGCTTTTTGAAGAGGTATAATGAAATTATGTTCATGCAAGACCCTAAATCAGCTAAAGTATCAAAAGGCTTGGAGACTCCTAGTCTACAAGGTAGAGTGAATAACCCGGGGTCTTCCATCCTTTTAGGCATTTCACCTTGGATAATTGCGGGCCCATTTTTGCCTAGATCTAAGCTATCCACGTATTTGTCTAGAATTGCATTATACATTGAAGCATGGGCTAGGACTTTGAGAACCGGTAGGTTGAGATGCAAATCCATGAATTCATCTTCTAATGTTTGCTCGGGTTCTTCACTTTGTCATGTTCTAATTTCTATGATCGTTTGTAGCTGGTCCTTTTGGGAATGGTTTGTCTCTTTGGAATACGTTTTGACAGCATTGATCGAATTAGGAGGATGAGATGAGCATTGGGGATCTCCTGTTAGGTAAGAACGAACAAACTAGAGAGGTAGAGTTAACATTCAGTTTTGGGTTCTTAACCGTGTCACTTGGGGGGTGCTCCCGTTATTTGATCAGTGATGGCCTTCAAGACTGTGTGAATTTTGTTAGTCAACTCGCTTTGTGGTTGTTTGAAATTGGCTTCAAACTTGGACAATCTAGCATCTTGAGATGCCATGAAGTTGGACACCAATCCTTCGAGATTCGATTGATTGTGAAAATTTTGAGGATTGTTGTTGAAGGGATGGCTCAGGAATGAACCGTTTGGCTAAAATTAGTTAGGTGGGTTTGAAAAATTATTTTAAGAGTTTTGAGGTTGTCTCCACCTAAGTTTTGGGTGACTTTTCCATGACGGATTGTAGGTGTCACCAAGATTTTTTTGCTCGGGTTTGAAAGTGTACCACTTGCCTCCCGCTTTGTCGGTACGTGATGACGCGTAATCAACAAAAGCTTGCTTGGGATTTTCCATGCAGTACTGAGTGTCGTGGGGACCACTGCAGATCCCACATGAAGAAGTGATTTTGTTCACTTGAACAGGTTGCTTAGGAGCAATATGAGCTTCCATCAAGCGTTGTACTTGATTTTCGAGCTTGATGATACGACAGTCGGATGTACTCGAGATATCTTGAGGCAAAGAGATTGCCTTGACCGGCTTAGCAACGTCCCTTGGGTCGTTCCAACTTTCGTTGTCATAGAGGGCGGGGTCCTCTAATAGTGCCCAGGATCCTTCGGTGCATCTGTCATGAAGCTTACCACCGGATGATTGATTGATGGTTCGTCTTGTGGCGGGATTGACATGGTCATAAAAGATTTAGATTTAAAGCCAAAGATTGATGCCATGATGAGGGACTTTTTGGAGTAAGTCCTTGAAACGAGTCCATGCTTCAAAGAGAGACCCTCTTTGATGTTGTTGAAACATAAGGATGTCATTACAAAGTTTCGCAGTCCTTCCCGATGGAAAGAATTGAGCAAGGAAACGAGTAGTAAGATCCTCCCATGTGGAGATGGATCCTGCTGGAAGATGTTCAAGCCAATTGCTAGCTTGACCGCGAAGGGAAAATTAAAATAAACACAGGCGCATTCTTTCCTTATTGTCACCGTTATGGTAAAGTGAGTCCACTAGTTTTAGAAAATCCTTAAGGTGTTGGTTTGGATCCTCGGACCGAAGTCTATGGAATGAGCATCCGTTTTGCACTAACCAGATGGTGTCTAATCAAAGAGGCACCACATTGTTCCCTTCGGGGAGCTCAATGGTGTTCCTGTAGTCATCGTGGCTAGGTTTGGAGTAATCTCCCAGAGTACGGATAGGATATTTGTCTCCCATGGAGGTCAACGAAAAGATTTACGAAACAAATAACACAAAGAAAAGATAAACTACGAGAAAGCTAATATACTGAAAATAAAATTCTCACTTGATAGGAATCAAGCAAGTAGACCTAAGTTAAACAATGGTCGAAACCTAACTATTCCCCGACAGCGGCGCCAAAAACTTGATGCGGTTGTCGTTAGACTTCAACAAGAAGTTTTACAACTCCCTAGGTAGTGCACCTAATCGTTGCAGTGTAGTATAGGCAAGACTCGGAGGTTGTTATCGTTCTCTAGGGGAATAGGTTAGGAAGGCTCGAAAAGAATCTAACAAAGGTCTACAGGGTTCAAAGAAGATTCTTTTTGTATTTTTATTTTATAGAAAACAGGTAAAATCATATGGTTTGAGAGGTTGGTTTATTTTATCTAATTAAACTAAATTATAATCTAAACTACTTTGGTGATAACTTATATCATAAACGAACGTATTTACTTAATCATGCACTACTCCTCAGATTGCTTCTCCTAATCATGTTGCTTTGTCACACTTGTGATTATTTGTGTAAGTGTTTCCCAATTCATGAACGAATTACATGAACCCGTCGTCTATGTAATATTCCGATAAGGCAATGCACAAGTGATGTGTCATTGTGAGGTTGTAATTTATGATAATTCAAGTTTTAAATTTATATTTAGCCGACTTTACCTAAAATAACACTTTAAGGGGCAGTGTACCCGGTCAAGATGTAGCTTCATTGGTAAGTAGGGTGTCGACCACTAAGAGCGAGAAAGTTAACCTTATATTCTATCAGTATTTTAATCTAATTGATTAGTCTAGTTAATTCTAATTACTTGTTAAACATATGCTAAACTTATTTTTAATGATAAGGGGGGGGGGGGTTTCAGCCTGAGAGACTGGTACAGGTTTGGTGGTGGCAATAATCAATTCAATAGATAATAATCACGCAAAAAGATAAAAGAGCGATACAATCCAAATGATAGAAAACTGTATTAACCATATTAAATCCGATTAAATGTTGGTTTGTTTGTTTAGTGTAATGAGGGCTTATCTCGAGGCGGCATATCATTCTTAATACTTAGGCGGGACTTCTTCCTAAGACCTAGACACGTTGAATCCTGTAACAATTAACATATCCGCATAAAGCATCCTTTTAGTTTAATTATAATCTATCTTAGCGATTAAAGAAATGATGATCTTGTTAAACCCTAGCCCATCGAGACTTTACCCACTTACTGCTTGATGGCATTTTATATACTGATAGTCCACTATCCAAGTCTTTACCAATGAATAAGAACGTACTTGTTGGTTCAAAGGGTCACCTGCCAGTCCAACTAAGCTCACTAATCTAAAGGCAAAGATAGGGCATTATTTGTGATCCTATTAGTCCAGATATATAGAACATGGTATGGAGAGCCATCCCAGTATCTAGATTATTTTATCAGTCTCACTAGACCTGGTTGAATGATGGGTCGCATATTCAATGTTAGGAATTATGTATTTTAGAGTTAATTCTGTTTGTATTATAATTAGTTCTGCTAGTACATTTGTTAGTACTGGTAGAAGATATTATTAGAGTTAGTACTAGTAGTATAACATAGTTAGTTCTGTTAGTGTATTAGTTAATTCTGGTAGAACAGAATTATAGATAGAGTTAAAGATATGCATGAGATATCTTAGGAAAAGATATGCATGATCTTTAACGTGTTTTGTAAGCCAAGATTAAAGTTTTCCTTGGTGTATAAAAGGAACCCTTACGACATAGTTAGAGATATCAGTTCATTGTCAATCTCATAGTTAGTAATCAATATAAAAGTTTAGATATTAATTGTCATTGTTCTTCTTAGCATTATAAGTTTGATTCCGCATAACTTATAGTGTTCTTAATCATTGTTTCTCCTGTGGTTAGTGTAGAATTATTCATATTAACTACAACCCTTTAACAAGGCTAGAAATATCTATTGAATTGGGATCTACAAGTGGTATCAGAGCTTGTAGAGAAACTCTGAGTAAGAAGAACCCTAGTTACACCAGTTATAAACCTCTATCTCACAGATCTACACAATGTCAGCATCTGGACCAGAAGATGATGTTCTACTACCTACACCACCTCCACAAACACAAACACCTACACCTCAAGCCCCTCACACTTTGTCCACAGTAAAACTCCCTATTCTCAAGAAGGGAGAATATGATATCTGGGCTATAAAGATGGAGCATTACCTAGCTCATACAAACTATCCTTTATGGGAAGTCATTCAAAAGGGTAATGGTCATGTTTTAGTCTCTACGTATACTAATGGGGTAATGAATGTGTTGCCACTCAAAACTGCTAAAGAAATTCAGGCTAGGGAAAGAGAAAGGAAAGCTAGAACCACTTTACTTCTAGCTTTACCAGAAGATCACCTAGCAAAGTTTCATAAGATGACAGACGCAAAGGAGATGTGGGAAGCCATAAAATCTAGATTTGGTGGCAATGATGAGTCAAAGAAGATGCAAAAGTATATTCTGAAACAGCTGTTTGAAGGTTTCTCTATATCCAACTCAGAAGGACTGCACAAAGGCTATGACAGGTTTCAAAGTCTTCTAAGTCAGTTGGAGATTCATGGTGCAGGTGTATCAACTGAAGATACAAATCAAAAGTTTCTTAGATCCTTACCTTCTGCATGGTCTCAAGTAGCCTTAGTAATGAGAACTAAGCCAGGAGTGGACAGTCTCAGTTTTGATGATCTCTATAATAATCTTAGAGTATTTGAGTCTGATGTTAAAGGCTCTAATGAATCATCCTTAAGTACACAAAACGTTTCTTTTGTTTCCTCTAAAAGTCCTAACAGTACTAATGATGTTAGTATTTATAACAACCCAGAATTTTCATCAAATGCAAAATCAACCTATTTTATTATGATCACAAATCTACGGGGAAATTTTTCGCTTTATTAGATTACTTGCATTGCCAATATCTCAATATGCAATGTAACTTGCATAACTAAAGTAGACAAGATCACGCAACCTACCTATATCAAGCCTATCTTCATATATGTCAAGAAAACATCATAACATGTTAATTCAATATCATAATATCATTTTTATAAAGTACATTACTCATATAATGTACCATTCGCAACGTTATATCAAGACGGGCTTTAAACCATTATCGTATACCTCTAAACCCTAATTTCATAAACGGTTAATATCTAAAGTGAATACACAAGCTACTAAAGCATATGTACAAGTAATATAACATCTCATTTGAAATATAAACTCCCTTCAAGTCAAGGTACAAGTTTTCAAAGCTCAATATACAAATCATTAAAGCATGATCTCCAAAATAGCCGTTTTACCTTCGTTTTCATTCTAGTTTCTTCACCACTACTTTTGTGCGAGCTACTACACTCAATATACAATAATTATTCTATTCATAAGCTTTTATACACAATTTTTATACTCAAAACCCTAATTCAAAACCTAGAAACCCTAACCCGAGCAAAATACTAAATCATGACCCGTTTCTTGGTTTTTATCCATCATAAACTTAAAACAACCCTCAAATAAGTTGAAATAACTTATTTTACAACATTACTAATCATATACAATCATCTTTTCATCTTTTCATATCATTTATACGTGAATTAAAACCAAGAAACCCTAAACGTGCCCTAACTTGAACTTTCATCCCGTTTACTCATTTTCACCCATTTTAAACCCGAACCACCTATCAAATCTTGTTAATAACCCTTAATACAAAAATTGTAATCATTAATCCATGCTTATATCACAAATGTATATGAATTATAAACAAGAAACCTTAATCCGAGCCCTAATGGAACCCGCGACCTCTTTTCTTGCCAAATGACCCATTTTTAAAACTTTCTTTTGCATCTAACCACCTTGTGACTCACCCACACGCTCCATAGCAGCTTACCTAGCAACTACAACAAATATCTTACCATTTCTTGGCTAGAAAAGAGACCACATCTCCTCTTTTGCACCATAATCAGCCGCGATATCATATGGACCAAACATCATCTTCTAGCTAGTTTCTAGACATGATAACTCACACCATAGACTCTCCACATCACCTCCTAGCTTCCATGATACAGTCTCTCTAAGGATTGGACACCTAGCACTCCTAAACTTGGCCACAAAGTTGAATTCAACTACAAATAGGGTTCCATACCCTTCATATCAACTCATCCCCCACTTCCTCCTCTATAACCCATCATAGCAGAAATCATTTTCTTAATAAGTGTCCTAAGAAGTCTCAATAATAGAAGTGAAGCAAAATAAACCAAGAAAAAAAGTCCGGGAGTCGTTATTCTAGGCATACGAAGCTAAAAGTCCCGATTTCGATCCGTTTTCAAGCTATAAGCTCAAACCCAGGTTCTATGATCTTCATACCTACTCCTAAACCCTTATTATGTTCATATGATCATACATAAACTCTTGTTAAAGTTTCATAACTCAATTCATGCTCATTTTCCATTTTGATTCAAAACCGTACACCCAAAACCCTAATTTTGTGTTTTCATAAATCTAAAAGTTATAATGGCTAAATGTTGTTATAATCTATCCTAACATGCTTAACTAATGTTATTTTAACCATTTTATTGATTATTGAAGGAATTTTAACTTAAAACCCACGCGTTTACGTTTTGAATCCCTAATTTGACCCGTTTTGCTTCCTAGCTTAACGAATTGTTATTTTAATTTTTTTATGTTAAACCTTAATATTTTAGCTTATATTAATAAGATATAACCTGCAAATGTCTTTTGGAATGTTAAAATAAGCTTGCATGGCAATTCGTACTTGTTTTGCAAAAGTATTCCATACAAGGGGTATATATTGTAACTTTCTGAAATTAATAACTAGAAGGGCTGAATATGTCATTTTTGTTAAAGTTTCATAACTCAATTCATGCTCATTTTTCATTTTGATCCAAAACCGTACACCCGAAACCCTAATTTTATGTTTTTCTTAAAACTAAATGTTATAATGGTTAAATGTTGTTATAATCTATCCTAGCATGCTTAACTAATGTTAAAATAACCACTTTATTGATTATTGAAGGAATTTGAACTTAAAACCCGCGCGTTTACGTTTTGAAACCCTAATTTGACCCGTTTTGCTTCCTAGCTTAACGAATCATTATTTTAAACTTTCGTTATGTTAAACCTTCATATTTTGGCTTATATTAATAAGCTATAACCTGTAAATGTCATTTAGAAACTTAAAATAAGCTTGCATGGCATTTTGGACTTGTTTTACAAAAGTATTCCATGCAAGGGGTATATATCGTAACTTTCTGAAACTTATAACTAAAAGGACTGAAAATGTCATTTAATCAAAGTTATAACTATAGGGATCTATTATTTCACTTTCCAAAGTACAAGGTTTACTTTGTATATCTTTTAAACTTGAAGGACCAAACTCGTAAAAGTGCAAACTCCAAGGGTATATTTTGCCACTTTTCTTTCTCAAGGGTCTAAAATGTAACATTTTGAAAAAGTATAAAAACATGTTCAAAACATTACAAGACATAACTTTAATTAACGCTTCTCGTGCTTATCATTTCCAGATATTAATCAAAACGCTTAAAACCGATTATATCGTATCACAATACTAGAGAGCTTCATATTAAGGGGTTTCATCTTGGTATTACGTTCTGACTGAGTTGTTGGGTTTACGATTTAAAGTGCCCTAGCTCCTCAAACGTTTACTGAATGACTTTTGAATTATGATGGCCCGAACGGTGATACAATAATTCCAAACTTTCCAATCAAACTCATAACAATATTAGACTCTCTGAACCAAAGTTCTAGAGTACAATCTACCTAAGACTTGACATATTTACTCAGGTTGCGTGACGTGGCTGTTTACTATCATTTTGCTATATCAACCTTCCCTGTTAAGATTGTGATAAGGTCGTCAGCTTTCATTTTGGAATATTTATACCTATCAGGTGAAGTTCATAACCTCGCCTTTACTTATTTACATGTTTTATAAACCCGCGAGGGGGATACATGCTTGTTACAAACTCTTTTACATACTCGTTTATCTTATAACAATGTGATTACTTTTCAAAGACTTAGTGAGTTCATAGCCTCACTTTTAATCTCTTTAATGTTTTCATAAACCCGTGAGGGGGATACATGCTATAAATTACGAATACAAGTGTTTTTCCAGACTATGTTATCCTGATATACCATTATAACTAATGTCTAAGTTACTTTATGTCAAAAGTTCCTCATTATCATGGACCATTAATCACTTACGGGTAAACGCGAATATTGTGAATAAATTTATCGAGATTGACGAATCTTGTTTGTGTTAGCCAGATAGGTAACCAAACACACTATATTTGAATTTCATAGGTATATGGCAATTACCTACACCGAGGGCCATTATCTTTATATATATATCACATCAATTTGGGTATATATATACACCAGTCAGTTTGTGTGCCATGAGCTTAGACAAATAACAAATAACAAGACAATAACACAATAATGCACTATTAATATTGTTTTCCATAATAATTGTATGTGTTGCAATTATTACAAATAACGAGTGTATAACAACGTAACCCAATATCAAATATCACAATGCAATTTTCCATAATAATTGTGCTTGTACGATTATTACACTATGACTTGTATTCAAACTATTTATCAAACCTATGAATTTCACTCAACCATTGTGTTGACTTTTTAGCATGTTTATCTCATGTAATTGAGCAACTTGCGGCACGGAGTGGCATGGACTTGAAGATGGCTAAAACTTGTCATCATTCATATTGTATGTAACTAGATTTTGGGACCTGCCTTTGTAAAACTCTGATTTGAAATGAATGATGACGTATCTTTTGAACAAACGTCTCTTTTGAGTCATTTTCTATGATTATGATTGTTGTATCCATGAAGTAATACCCCAGATTAGCTTCCGCTGCTATATTTAAAAATAGGGGTGTTAAAGATTGGTATCAGCACTATGGTTATAGAGAACAAGGTCAAAACCTTAACTATAACCACATTTCTTTTTCTAGCCATCAAAGTCCTCCGTGCCACTGCATTCCCAGAATAGTATGTAAAGATACATAACTATTATACTATATTATACCATAAATAACTTATGTTATTTACAACTGGGTTGTTATCAGAACGATGTCTTCTCCCAACCACTCTACTTCTGATATTGAGGATGCTCTTTCCTCTATGAATATTCTTAACTATACTTCGGTCTCATCATATTATTTCCCAACTTTATCGGGAAGCAGTTCTTTTAACTCTTCAAAAAACTCTAAAGATAATATAATCCCATCAGTAATAATCCTTGTTTAAAGGACGTACAAGCATTTTATGCTAAGGAATCACCTATTTCATCACCAGATCCTATTACTTCACCAACTATTTTAACTCCATCTCCAGTATTACCACCATCGCTACTAGTTCATCCCCGATATTTCTTTGTTCCTAAAGAATTATTACCACCTAAGAAGCAAATTCATTCCCCATCTTCTTCCTCAACTATATTATCTAATCCATCTTGGAATCAAAATTGTGATTTGGTATCACCATCTTTCTCAGTTTATACTCCTACCCCACCTTAGATATTTGAAATAGGAAAAAGTTTAATTAAGATCCATCTAAAGCATCATGAGGAACAAATCAAAGATATTTTGAAATACTTAGATGAATTTTCTTTTCACCGCATTGAGAAAATGGAAGAAGGACGTATTAATGATAGAATTATCATACGAAGAAATGGTAACGAACTAAAGACCAAACTTGAGAGAGTCCGTACTCAGATTATCAAACTTCAAAAGAAGCAATTTGGGCAAAAGGATAAGATTGCCTTTGCTCACTATAGAATTTCCAATCTTGAACAAATCATTGAGGAGATCCAAGCTCGTCACCAAACAGATCAGGAGGATCTTTAGGATGTCATCTACAGGCTCAAAATCAACAAACTATTAGACTAGTTATAGCTTTATCCTAGCTACGGGATGTGTGGTATAAATAAAAACGCTTGTCAAATCTTGACTATGTACAATAAAAAGGCAAGTTGTTTATACAAAGGCAATCCCGTTTCATACCTTATTGTTTCCAACTTATCTCTCTTTCATCATCATCTCCATCATTTGCATCATTATCTCCATCTTCATTATTATGAATCATACCTTTAAGTGCTTAAAATTCAAAAATAAGCATTACTCTTTAAGCATTTTAAGCATCGCATTTTCTTTTAAGTATTACTTTTCAAAAACTTGTGATGTCATTCTTACTACGTGTTCTCTTATGTTGATAGAATGCCTCCCAAAAGGACGTCAACATCCGAAACACCAGCCATAAGTTTGGCTACCATCTAGCAACTCATTACTAATGGCATTTCCGCAGCTCTGGAAGCACAAGCTGTAACAATGGCAAGTGCTAGTAATCCCAAAAGGAACACCGGACCTACTGGAACTTTTGTAGCAAAAACGGGAAACTATAAAGAGTTTATTAGCTGTCAACCTTTCTACTTCAATGGTAAGGAAGGAGCAGTTGACCTCATTCGTTGGTTGGAGTGAACTGAATTGGTATTTTCTCATAGCAACTATGCCGAGGAAAATAAAGTAATATTTGCTACCGGTACTTTAACTAATGATGCCCTATCCTGGTGGAATTCATACGCTCAACCTATTGGAATAAATCAAGCCAATCAAATCACTTGGACCGAATTGAAAAGACTCTTAACCAATAAGTATTGCCCTCGAATTGAAGTCAAGAAAATGGAAGATGAATTTTACAACTTGGTTGTGAAAGGAAATGATCTTAAGACCTACATTAGGAGATTTCAGGAATTAACCGTTTTATGCCCAAACATGGTACCAAACGCCGAGAAACTTATGGAAGTCTTCATCAGTGGATTACCCATAAGTATTGAAGGAAATGTTCCTGCCTCGAAGCCTCAAACTTTGGAGGAAGCCACCGACATAGCTCAGAGATTAATGGATCAGATAATAAAGTATGATTATGTGCAAGAAACCAATGATTACAAACGAAAGCTTGAGGATAAGGGAAACATCATCAACAACAACAACTATCAGAATAACTATAACAATAACAACCGTAACTATGATTACCACCAACAATAGAATAGGAAGCAAGAAGCCTTCAGGACTTATACTGCCACCAATGGGTATACTAGAAATCATCCCTTGTGTGACAGGTGTGCCCTGCATCACATAGGACCCTGCACTGTCAAGTGTCGGACTTGCAATAGAGTAGGTCATCTGACCAAGAATTGCAAAAACAAAAGACCAGCCACTAGAAACAACCTACAATCAGTATCCATAACTTGTAATGTCTATGGACATTATGCAAATCGATGCTCAAAAGCAAACAATTGGGCCACAGGAAAGCATACTTAGAGACAAGCTTGCTTTTGTTCACTTTAGGATTTCTACCCTAGAAACAACTCTCAAGGATATTCAAGTTCATTAGAATCTTCTTTAGTCTGAAAACCCTAATCATCAAGATACAATCCTTGTGGTCTGTTACTTTTATCTAGAATCCTATCTCGAGACACGTAGCATAAGAATCTACATTTTCTTTTATATGTAAAGTTATCCATAGTGATAATTCTGTTACATCTTGTTTCTGGTGATATCAAAACTTGACATCATTTGTCAATTCTATTATATTCAACTCTGAATACTCTCCTCATACCTTTAAAATATAAATCATCATCCTCGACTATACGAGCGTCGGTACAATTAATATCTTAGTATTTTTCTTACCTTTCATCATCATATCATTTTCTACACATTACCGTTTCGATATCATGTTTTATGCTTAGGTAAGACGATTTATGATCATCTTATTGAAATGAATTAGGACGCTTCTTCATTTGAATAAGGAAATTATAAATCTCCGAACTATGAATTTATAAATTCTCAGTTACAAGGATTTGGACGCTTCTCTTTGTAAGTGACAAATTATAAATAAGTAGGCTTAAGTATATAGCATACGTACAAACAAGTTTCTTTCAATCCGTTTGTACAAATAATTCCTTTTCTTCACTTAATCATTATCATTATTACCTTCATCATCTGTTCATTTCCAAATCTGTATCCCACATGATTAGCAACTCTCTTACAATTCATAATCATTCCTTGACATCACTCCATCATTTGACTAAATATCGGGACGAGATTTCTATAAGGGGTGGAGACTATAACAACCCAGAATTTTCATCAAATGCAAAATCAACCTATTTTATTATGATCACAATTGTACGGGGAAATTTTTCGCTTTATTACATTACTTGCATTGCCAATATCTCAATATGCAATGTAACTTGCATAACTAAAGTAGACAAGCTCACGCAACCTACCTATATCAATCCTATCTTCATATATGTCAAGCAAACATCATAACATGTCAATTCAATATCAAAATATCATTTTTACAAATTACATTACTCATATAATGTACCATTCGCAACGTTATATCAAGACGGGCTTTAAACCGTTATCGTATACCTCTAAACCTTAATTTCATAAAAGGTTAATATCTAAAGTGAATGCACAAGCTACTAAATCATATGTACAAGTAATATAACATCTCATTTTAAATATAAACACCCTTGAAGTCAAGGTATAAGTTTTCAAAGCTTAATATACAAATCATTAAAGCATGATCTCCAAAATAGCCGTTTTACCTCCGTTTTCATTCTAGTTTATTCACCACCACTTTTGTGCAAGCTAATGCACTCAATATACAATAATTATTCTATTCATAAGCTTTCATACATAATTTTTTTACTCAAAACCCTAATTCAAAACCTAGAAACCCTAACTCGAGCAAAATACTAAATCATGACCCGTTTCTTGGTTTTTATCCATCATAAACCTAAACCAACCCTCAAATAAGTTGCAATAACTTATTTTGCAACATTACTAATCATATACAATCATCTTTTCATCTTTTCATTTCATTTATACGTGAATTAAAACCAAAAAACCCTAAACGTGCCCTAATTTGAACTTTCAACCCGTTTACTCATTATTACCCAGTTTAAACCCGAACCACCTATCAAATCTTGTTAATAGCCCTTAATACAAACCTTGTGATCATTAATCCATGCTTCTATCACAAATGTACATGAATTATAAACAAGAAAACTCAATTTGAGCCCTAATGGAACCCGCGACCTATTTTCTTGCCAAATGACCCATTTTTAAAACTTTATTTTGCATCTAAGCACCTTATGACCCACCCACATGCTCCATAGCAGCTTACCCAGCAACTACAACAAATATCTTACTATTTCTTGGCTAGAAAAGAGACCACATCTCCTCTTTTGTACCATAATCAGTCGCGGCATCATATGGACCAAACAACATCTTCTAGCTAGTTTCTAGACATGCTAACTCTCACCATAGACTCTACACATCACCTCCTAGATTCCATGATACAACCTCTCTAAGGATTGGACACCTAGCACTCCTAAACTTAGCCACCAAGTTGAATTCAACTATAAATAGGGTTCCATACCCTTCATATCAACTCGTCCCCCACTTCCTCATCTATAACCCATCATAGCAGCAATCCTTTGCTAAATACGTGTCCTAAGAAGTCTCAAGAACATAAGTGAAGCAAAAGAAACCAAGAAAAGAAGCCCAGGAGTCGTTATTCTAGGCGTACGAAGCTAAAAGTCCCGATTTTGATCCGTTTTCAAGCTATAAGCTCAAACCCAGGTTCTATGATCTTCATACCTGATCCTATACCCTTATGATATTCATATTATCATACCTAAACTCTTGTTAAAGTTTCATAACTCAAGTCATGCTTATTTTCCATTTTGATCCAAAACCGTACACCCAAAACCCTAATTTTGTGTTTTTCATAAATCTAAAAGTTATATTGGCTAAATGTTGTTATAATCTATCCTAACATGCTTAACTAATGTTATTATAACCTTTTTATTGATTATTGAAGGAATTTGAACTTAAAACCTGTGCGTTTACATTTTGAAACCCTAATTTGACCCGTTTTGCTTCCTAGCTTAATGAATCGTTATTTTAAACTTTCGTTATGTTAAACCTTCATATTTTAGCTTATATTAATAAGCTATAACCTGAAAATGTATTTTGAAATGTTAAAATAAGCTTGCATGGAAATTCGGACTTGTTTTGCAAAAGTATTCTATGCAAGGGGTATATATCATAACTTTCTGAAATTAATAACTAGAAGGGCTGAATATGTCATTTTATGAAAGTTATATCTATAGGGGTCTATTATGTCACTTTCCAAAGTACAAGGTTTACTTTGCATATCTTTTAAACTTGAAGGACCAAACTAGTAAAAGTGCAAACTCCAAGGGTATATTTTGCCATTTTTCATTCTTAAGGGTCTAAAATGTAACATTTTGAAAAAGTATAAAAGTATATTCAAAACATTACAAGACATAACTTTAATCAACGCTTGACGTGCTTATCATTTCTAGATATTGATTAAAACGCTTAAAACCGCTTATGTTATAACCATTATATCATTCATCATCAATGTACTTTTAAAAATCCTGTTTTGAATCTATATCGTACAACAATACTAGGGAGCTTCATATTAAGGGGTTTCATCTTGGTATTACGTTATCTGAGTTGTTGGGTTTATGATTTAAAGTGCCCTAGCTCCTCAAACGTTTACTGAATGACTTCTGAATTATGATGGCCCGAACGGTGATACAATAATTCCAAACTCTTCAATCAAACTCATAACTCTTAAAACTAAAGTTCTAGAGTACAATCTTCTTAAGACTTGACATATTTACTCAGGTTGCGTGACGTGGCTGTTTACTATCATTTTGCTATATCAACCTTCCCTGTTAAGATTGTGATAAGGTCGTCAGCTTTCATTCTGAAATATTTATTGCATCTACCTATCAGGTGAAGTTCATAACCTCGCCTTTACTTATTTACATGTTTTATAAACCCGCGAGGGGGATACATGCTTGTTACAAACTCTTTTACATACTCGTTTATCTTATAACAATGTGATTACTTTTCAAAGACTTAGTGAGTTCATAGCCTCACTTTTAATCTCTTTAATGTTTTCATAAACCCGTGAGGGGGATACATGCTATAAATTATGAATACAAGTGTTTTTCCAGACTATGCTATCCTGATATACCATTATAACTAATGTCTAAGTTACTTTATGTCAAAAGTTCCTCATTATCATGGACCATTAATCACTTATGGGTGAACGCGAATATTGTGAATAGATCTACCAGGATTGACAAATCCTGTTTGTGTTAGCCGGATAGGTAACCAAACACACTATATTTGAATTTCATAGGTATATGGCAATTACCTACACCGAGGGTCATTATCTCTATATATATATATATATATCACATCAATTTGGGTATATATATATATACCAGTCAGTTTGTGTGCCATGAGCTTAGACAAATAACAAATAACAAGACAATAACACAATAATGCACTATTAATATTGTTTTCCATAATAATTGTATGTGTTGCAATTATAAATAACGGGTGTATAACAACGTAACCCAATATCAAATATCACAACGCAATTTTCCATAATAATTATGCTTGTATGATTATTACACTATGACTTGTATTCAAACTATTTATCAAACCTATGAATTTCACTCAACCATTGTGTTGACTTTTAAGCATGTTTATCTCAAGTAATTGAGCAGCTTGCAGCACAGAGTGGCATGGACTTGAAGATGGCTAAAACTTGTTATCATTCACATTGTATGTAACTAGATTTTGGGACCTGCCTTTGTAAAACTCTGATTTGAAATGAATGATAACGTATCTTTTGAACAAACGTCTCTTTTGAGTCATTTTCTATGATTATGATTGTTGTATCCATGAAGTAATACCCCAGATTAGTTTCAGCTACTATATTTAAAAATGGGGGTGTTAAAGTATTGCTTATGTTGGTTCCACTACTTCCGGCAACAACTCACAAAAGGAATTTCCTTCATCAAGTTCCTTACTTACTAATCAATCCTGTTGTCCACAATTAGATCATAAAGATTTGGAATAACTTGATGAGTATGACTTAGAAGAAATGGACATGAAATTTTAGGTGGCCATGATCTCCATGAGATTGAAGAAGTTCAATAACAAGTCAGGAAGAAAGATACATTTTGATGCCAAGGAACCAGTTGGATTTGACAAGACCAAAGTAGAATGCTACAATTGTCACAAGACAGGGCATTTTGCAAGGGAGTGCAGATCCAAGAGGAATCAAGACAACAAGAGAAAAGATGCTTGGAACTCTGGGTATAAAGCTAAAGATAATGGATGAAAACCTGGAAAGCAGGAGGCATTTAATGCCTTGGTAACTCTTGATGGAGAAGGTATTGACTGGACTGCTCATGCAGAGGATAAAGAAGACAACTATGCTCCAATGGCCTTTAGCAATTTAGGTTCAAACACTGAGGCAAACTCTTGTTCAAAAGAATGTGTAGAATCCTATACTAAACTTAAAAAGTTATATGATGAACAAAGAGAACAACTTGGTGATTCAAGCATAGAAATTATAACAACCCGCAATTTTCATAAATGTAAATATCCATCTATTAAGTTAGATGTAATGTACTATCTATCCATTATATATGAACCACCTTTTTCAGGGAATTTTTTTGCTTTATTACATTACTTGCATTGACAATATCTCTATATGCAATATATCTTGCATATCTAAAGTTAACGAGCTCACACAACCTACCTATGGCAATCCTATATTCATACATGTTAAGAAAACATCATAACATGTCAAGTCAATATCATAATATCATTTTTAAAAAGTACATTACTCATATAATGTACCATTTGTAACATTATATCAAAACGGGCTTTAAACCGTTATCATATGCCTCTAAACCCTAATTCCATGAAAAGTTAACATCTAAAGTGAATGCACAAGAAACTAAAGCATATGTGCAAGTAATATAACATCTCATTTGAAATATAAATTCCCTCCAAGTCAAAGTACAAATCTTCAAAAGATCAATGTATAAGTCATTAAGCATGATCTCCAGAATAGCCGTTTTACCTCCGTTTTCATTCTAGTTTCTTCACCACCACTTTTGTACAAGCTACTACACTCAATATACAATTTTTAAACCCTAATTATTCTATTCATAAGCTCTCCTACATATTTTTACACTCAAAACCCTAATTTATCCATCATAACCCTAAACCAACACCCAAATAAGTTGTAATAACTTAATTTACAACATTATTAATCACATCCCATCATAATTTCACCATTTTAACAACAATATACAAGAATTAAACCTAGAAAACCCTAATAACTTGAACTTTTGACCTGTTTACTCGTTTTCACCCATTTTAAACCCGAACCACCTATCAAATTTTGTTATTAACCCTTAATACAAACCTTACAAACATTAATCCACACTTATATCATCAATGTACTTGAAATCCAAGCTCAAAAACCCTAAACGAGCCCTAATGTACCCGTAACCTCATTTCTTTACAAATTGACCCATTTTGAAAGTTTTTCTTGCAACCAAGCACCTCAATGACAAGAAACTCTATCCCTAAGCTTCTTAAAAGCACCTATCCTAAATATCTTCATCATATTTTGGCTAAGAAAGCTCCACATCACCCCTTTGTCTCTCCTTTTTAGTCGCGGCATCACAAGACCAAGCCAACACCCTTAAGCTAGTTTCTAGATTATGCAACTCATCTCATAGCTTCTACACATCATAATCTAGCTCTCCCATATGTCTTAACCTTAATCAATAAGGATCCTTGGCCACCAAGCCTCATTCGACTATAAATAGGATCCTAAACCATTCATTTCAACTCATCCACCACGTCCTCCTCTATAACCCTTAATAGCAGCAATAATTTGCTCAAATAAGATCCTAAGAGGTCCTAAGAAGTCTCAATAACAGAAGTGAAGCAAAATAAACCAAGAAAAGAAGCCCGGGAGTCATTATTCTAGGCGTACGAAGCTAAAAGTCCTGATTTTGACCCATTTCTAAGCTATAAGCTCAAACCCAGGTTCTATAATCTTCATACCTGATCCTACACTCTTATAATGTTCATATGATCCTAAATAAACTCTTGTTAAAGTTTTTTAACTCAATTCATGCTCATTTTCCATTTTGATCCAAAACCGTACACCCGAAACCCTAATTTTATGTTTTTCTTAAAACTAAATGTTATAATGGTTAAATATTGTTATAATCTATCCTAGCATGCTTAAATAATGTTAAAATAACCACTTTATTGATTATTGAAGGAATTTGAACTTAAAACCCGCGCGTTTACGTTTTAAAACCCTAATTTGACCCGTTTTGCTTCCTAGCTTAACGAATCGTTATTTTAAACTTTCGTTGTGTTAAATCTTCATATTATAGTTTATTATAACTTATAAATGTCTATTTCCTCCATACAAACGGTTAAGCGCCGACCTCCTAAGCCCAAGACAATCTAAATAGAACCGCAGAGGAGCGTTCACACCAAACGGCCCACGTCATACCCAATATGACCCTGTTTTATTTTTTTATTTTTCTTTTTCTTCCTAATGCTATAAGCTCAAACCCAGGTTCTATAATCTTCATACCTGCTCCTACACTCTTATAATGTTCATATGATCCTAAATAAACTCTTGTTAAAGTTTTAACACTCAATTCATGCTCATTTTCTATTTTGATCCAAAACCGTACACCAGAAACCTTAATTTTATGTTTTTACTTAATCTATAAGCTAAGCTTGTAAACTATTGGTATAATCTATCCTAATAAGCTTATATAATGTTAAAATAAGTACTTTAATAAGTCTTGAAATAATTTGAACTTAAAACCCGCGCGTTTACGTTTCGAAACCCTAATTTAACCCGTTTTGTTTCCTAGCTTAACGAATCGTTATTTTAAACTTGCCTTGCATTAAATCTTTATATTTTAGCTTATATTAATAAACTATAACCTGTAAATGTCTTTTGGAATGCTAAAATAAGCTTGCATGGCAATTCGGACTTGTTTTGTAAATATTATCCATGCAAGGGGTATATATCGTAACTTTCAGAAACTTATAACTAAAAGGACTAAAAATGTCATTTTATCAAAGTTATAACTACAGGGGTCTATTATGTCACTTTCCAAAGTGCAAGGTTTACTTTGTATATCTTTTAAACTTAAAGGACCAAACTCGTAAAAGTGCAAACTCTGAGGGTATATTTTGCCACTTTTCATTTTCAATGTCGAAAATGTAACATTTTAAAAATTCTAAAAAATGTTAATTCAAAACATTACAGATATTACTTTTAATTAAAGCTTACGTGGCTTAAACATTTCCAGATCTTAGATCAAAACGCTTAAATCCGCATTTAATGTTATAACCATTAAATCATTCATCATCAATGTGCTTTTATAAATCAATGTCCCAGAGCCATATCGTAAACAATTACTAGGGAGCTTTCAGATTAAGGGTTTTCTATCTTATGGTTATTACATTCTGACTGAGTTGTTAGGTTTAACTGATTAAAAGAGTGCCCATACTCCTCAAACGTTACTGAAATTGCGACTTTCCTGAATTAAATGGCCCAAAACGTTTTTACGATAATCTGTTTATAACAAGATCAACGATTGATATGAAAATATCCATATCTCCATCTCACAACTAAAGACCTGACATATATCCCATGTTTGTGTCCGAAAGCTGTTTACGTTCATCCATATACCTTGTGATGCTATCAATCAAATTCCCATAACTGTTAAGAGGTGAGTTCAGAGCTTAGCATTTTACAATCTTTTAACTAGTTTCATCAAACCCGCAAGGGGGATACATGCTATAGAACCCTGTATGCAATTATTTCTGTATGCGATTCTAAGTTATTATTGCGTAAGTAACTGCATATTGCCTTTAAGTCCCCGAAAAATCTATTGAACTTGTTAGTACTCTACGGAGTAAGCGTGAATGTTGTGTATAGATCTATTTGGGCTGGACTCCCTGTTGGTGTACCTAGTTATACCGGTAACCAATTGCACATCATTAGAATATAACTGCGGGTGTTTTGGCAAAGGCACCCATTGGGGCTATAACGTAACAAACATATTCCAAGGCTTCAGATTCATGAGCTAATGGCAATAATAATTATTTTAAAATAACGTGTCATAAACAAGCGTAGACCCAATATATCGCAACATGCATTCAAACGTAGTTTACCTTAAACCAATGGAGTTCACTCACGGAACCTTTGTTGTTGACTTTGATGGCACATGTGGTTTATATTATCTCCAATAACTAATGCTGCACAAGAGGCGAGGAAACAATTGAAGATGGAAAAACTGTTATCATTCAAATGTTATGTTTTAGATTTTGGGACCTCTCTTTTGTAAAAATTCTGGTGAAATAATGAATGATAACTTAATTTTCAAAAATGACTCTTTTTTATTCGTTTTCTATGATTATGACTGTTGTACCTTGAAGTAATACCCCAGATTAGCTTTCGCTGCTATATGTAAAAATGGAGGTGTTACAGATTTGATATCAAGAGCCACGTTATAGAGAACAAGGTTGAAACCTTAACTATAACTACTTTTCTTTTCCATCCAAGAAATTCCTCCATGCCGCTGTATCTCCCGAAATGGTATGTAAAGATACATACTATTATATTACTAAATAAATAACTTATGTTATTTACCGTTGGGTTGTTAAACCGAATGATGTCTTCTCCTGACCATCCTACTTCCAATTTAGAGGATGCTTTTTCTTCCAACTTCCCAAACTATCTTCCTTCGGCTTCTTCGGATTATGTCCCGACTTCTCCAGGAAAAACTTACTTTAGTGCTTCCAACTCATTTGGAATTGTCCCTCTAGCTTCACCAACCCTTTCGTTATTTCATGATAATCCTTACATGAAAGTTTTGCAAGCCTTTTATAATGAAAAATCACCTATCCCACCTCCAATTATCATACCTCCATCTTCAATACCTAAACCTCAAGAATTCTTTCTTATGGAAGGAATTCTGTCACCAAAGAAACCAGGACGATCCTCTTCTTCTACCTCTTCCCAACCTCAAATCTTTGAGATAGGTGGAACCTCTCGAAAGTCAACTATAGAGCAACATGAGGAACAAATTTAGGATATCCTAAATAGTCTAGATGCACTCCCCATCGAACACATTGAATATATTGAAAATGGCATCGAAGGTCTCGGAAAAGGATAAATAATCATCCAACAAGATTTTGATGCCTTGGAAGCTAAACTTCATCAAGCTCGTACCCAGATCACCAAACTCTAGAGGAAACAAATGGGATGTAACCATAAGATTTCTCTAGCCCGCTTTAGAATTAATGAATTAGGAGACGTTATCAATGATATGAATGCTCGTCACCAAGCGGATATAGAAAATCTCATAGACTCCATCATCGAACTCAAGAACCGTATGGAATGATCATCTAGCTTCTAGTTTAAATTCTAATTTTAGCTTTAACCTAACCACGGGATATGTGGTATAAATAAAAACACTTGTCAAATCTTGACTATGTACAGTACTAAGGCAAGTTGTTCTTAATACAAAGGCAATCCCGTTATCTACCTTGTTGTTTCTTAATACCGCTTTATTCATCTCATCATCATCATTCATCATTCATTCATCATTCATTCATCATTCAACCGTCATATGCATCATTATCTCCATATTTGTCATCATACCATAACCTTTAGTATCTAAAATTTCAATATTACCATTGTTAAAAATGCTTAAGCATTACTCTTTAAACCTTCTAGATTTGTGATATCATTCTTATTACGTGTTATCTTTTGTTGATAGAATGCCTCCAAAAAGGACATCAATATCGGAAGCACTAGCTATGACTCAAGCTGCCATTAGAGAGCTAGTTGCTGATAGTGTCACTGCAGCTCTAGAAGCTTAAGCTACAACAATGGCAAGTGCTAGTAATCCTAACAGGAACACCAATCCTACTGGAACTCCTGTAGTGAAAACGGGAAACTATAAAGAGTTTATCAGCTATCAACCTTTCTACTTTAATGGTACGGAAGGAGCAGTAGGCCTCATCCACTGGTTTGAACAAACCGAATCAGTATTCTCTCGTAGCAGATGTGCTGAAGAAAATAGAGTCACATTTGCTACTGGTACTTTAACTGACGATGCCTTATCCTGGTGGAATGCATATGCGTAGCCTATGGGAGTAGAGCAAGCTAATCAAATCACCTGGACTGAGTTAAAAAGGCTTCTGACGAACAAGTATTGTCCCTGGAATGAGATCAGAAAAATAGAAGAAGAACTTTACAGTCTGACTATAAAGGGAAATGATCTTAAACCCTATGTTAAAAGATTCCAAGAATTGACAATCCTATGTCCGAACATGGTGCCAAACAACGAGAAACTCTTGGAAGCTTTCATCGGGGGACTACCTCGAAGCATTGAAGGAAATGTTACTGCCTCTAAACCTCAAACTTTAGACGAAGCCATTAACATAGCCCAAAGGCTAATGGATCAAGTAACCAAACATACTCCAGTGCAAGTATCAAATGACAACAAAAGAAAGTTTGACGACAGGAGAACTTTTAACAATAATTCCCACAGCAACAACAACTACCGTAACACCAACACCAACAATCGCTACAACAATCACCAACCACAACAAAACTGAAGGCAAGAAGCTGCTAGAGCCTATGCTGTTACTCCTTCAGAAAATAGTAGGTATACTGGAGATCTCCCTTTATGTAAAAGATGCAATCTCCATCACATCGGACCTTGTAGGTTCCATGATCATTCATACAAACCTTAACAATGATGTGTAGAATCAAGATGCAGGAAAATAAAGACTTTATTGATGATTGAAAGAAAACTTTTTGGTGGCTAGAAACCCTAACAATAATATTGACTAGCTAACCTAATAATGATAAGAACAAAGTGTATTTATACACTAATAGGGTTCGGCCAATTTCTTTTGGGCTTTTGCGGGCTTTTTGCATAACGACCCATTTAC
>BQNB010070737.1:0-12883 GCA_026074375.1 Tanacetum coccineum
ATCAGTTAATGTTGTTAGTTCTTCTTTTACTATTGTGGATCCTAGAAATGAAAGAACCCAAAGGAATGAGTTTGAAAGTATATTTGGACAAGACAAGGATGCTAATCTTCCTACTGCTCCTCTCATGCCAGAGTTGGAGGATACTAGAATCTTTAGTGGTGCATATGATGATGAGGTTGAGGGTGTAGTGGCTGATTTAAACAACTTGAAACTCACCATAGTTGTCAGTCCTATTCCCACAACCAGGATTTAGAAGGATCATCCTAAAAAGCAAATCATATGGGACCCACTTTCAGCACCCCAAACTAGGAGAATGACCAAGACTTCTCAAGAACATGCTATGGTCAGTTACATCAAAAAGCAGAAGAGAACCAATCACAAGGATTATCAAAACTGCTTATTTGCCTGTTTTCTCTCACAAATAGAACCCAAGAAGGTGACACAAGCTTTGACAGATCCAAGCTAGATAGAGGCAATGCAAGATGAGTTGCTACAATTTAGATTGCAGAAGGTTTGGAGATTGGTTGATTTACCCAAAGGCAAACATGCCATTGGAACAAAATGGGTCTATAGAAACAAGAAAGATGAAAGAGGAATAGTAGTTAGAAACAAGGCAAGACTGGTTGCACAATGTTACACCCAAGAAGAAGGCATTGATTATGATGAGGTTTTGGCTCTTATTGCAAGGATAGAAGCAATCATGTTATTTTTGGCCTATGCATCATTTATGGGGTTTATTGTGTACCAAATGGATGTAAAGAGTGCCTTTTTATATGGTACTATTGAAGAGGAGGTGTATGTGTGCCAACCTCCTGGTTTTGAAGATCCACAGCTCCCTGATAAAGTTTATAAGGTAGAAAAAGCTTTATATGGTTTACATCAAGCTCCTAAAGCCTGGTATGAGATCTTATCTACCTACTTATTAGAAAATGGATTTAGAAGAGAGATCATTGATAAGAATTTGTTTATCAAGAAAGACAAAGGTGATATCTTGTTAGTATAGGTGTATGTGGATGACATCATCTTTGGGTCTACAAAGAAGTCTTTATATGTTGAGTTTGAAAGTTTGATGCACAAGAAGTTCCAGATGAGTTCTATGGGGGAGCTCACTTTCTTCTTAGGGTTGCAGGTCATGCAGAGAGATGATGGAATCTTCATCAGCTAAGATAAGTATGTGGCTGATATTTTAAAGAAGTTTAATTTTGTCATAATGAAGACAGTAAGCACTCCAATTGAGACTAACAAGGCATTGCTCAAGGATGAAGAAGCTGAGGATGTGGATGTTCACTTATACAGATCAATGATTGGATCATTGATGTACTTAACAGCTTCTAGGCCTGATATAATGTTTGCTGTTTGTGATTGTGTAAGGTTCCAAGTTACTCATAAAGTCTCACATCTTCATGCTATGAAGAGGATCTTTGGATACTTGAAAGGTCAACCTAAATTGGGCCTTTGGTATCCTAGGGATTCACCATTTGACTTGGAAGCTTTTTTAGATAGTGATTATGCTGGAGCTAGTCTTGACAGGAAATGCACAACAGGAGGTTGTCAATTTCTTAGCAAAAGGTTGATTTCATGGCAATGTAAAAAGCAAACAGTGGTTACCAACTCAACAACTAAAGCAGAGTATGTTGCTGCTGCTAATTGCTGTGGACAGGTGTTATAGATTCAAAATTAGATGCTTGATTATGGGTTTAATTTCATGAACATCAAGATTTACATTGATAATAAGAGCACCATTTGTATTGTGAAGAATTCAGTGTCTCATTCTAAAACCAAGCACATTAAAATAAGGCACCATTTCATCAGAGATTCTTATGAGAAGAGGCTCATTCAAGTGATTAAGATACATACAGATCACAATGTTGCAGATCTTCTCACAAAGGCATTTGATGTTAGCAGGTTTAACTTTTTGATTGCTAGCATTGGATTACTTAATCTCTGAAGATGTGTTTGTTAGACTAATGATTAATATGATTTGGAGATAGTATTAGAGATAAATTTGGAAATAAAACTGGTAGTTATAAGGTTAATACTGCTAGGCAGGTTTTAGTACTGCCAAGTATAATTAGTACTGCTAGTTATACTTAAGACTGCTAGTGCAAACTGTTAGTCATAATTAATACTGTTAAACAAGAAAATACTTTGGATTGTGTATTCTTGGTTTTGGAGTAAAATTTGCAGGCTAAGCATATTGAGTACATGGTATTGAATGCTTCACCTCTGAAGTATTGATTGAGGGGAGGCTAATTATGTCAATATGCAATCAAGAATGGATAGAAGGACATGTAACATCAAACAAAACTGTGTGAAGAATCAAATACCAAAAAGAGGTCAGGACACTAAGATACCTTAGTCTAGTGGTCCCCCTGAAAAGGTTGGTGATGAGGCTGTCTATAAGGAGTTGGGTGACATAATGGAAAGGGCTGCCACTACTACTTCTAGCTTAGAAGCAGAGCAGGACAGTGGTAACATCAATAGGACCCAATCCATGGCAACACTTAATGAGCTAAGTCCTTATGGAACTGGTTCAGGTAGTGGTCCCAGGTGCCAAGATACTATATTGGGGGGTGTAGATGCTCAAACTAGGTTTGAGACTACATCTAAATAGTTTAATGACCCACCTCTCTCAAGAGTTCACACACTTGGAACTGGATAGGACAGCATGAAACTAATGGAATTGATGGAATTTTGTACCAAACTGTCTGAAAGGGCTCTTGATTTGTGATATAAAAACAGATAGAGTGAATTAGTGAGAAAAAGAAATGAGAGATATAGTGAGCTGAAAAATAAAAAGAGAGTTGTGCGATATAAAAACAAACAGAGTGAATTGGTGAGAAAAAGAAATAAGAGATATAGTGAGCTGAAAAATAGAAAGAGAGTTGTGCGATATAAAAACAGATAGAGTGAATTGGTGATAAAAAGAAATGAGAGATATTGAGAGATTAAAAATAGAAAGAGAGCTTGTGAGAATCAAAATTGATGAAGGAAATGCTTTTTGGAAAGAAATTAAGGGTTAATACTAGTGTCTTAAAGTTAATGCTGCTCAGCTTAAACTTAATGATGCTAAGCTTAAGTTAATGCTGTTAGGCTTAATTCACTACTGCTTGTATTAGTTTATGCTGCTAAACATACACTTACTGCTGTTAGGCATAAGTTAATGCTGCCAGGCATAATTTGCCTACTGCTGGGTTTAGTTAATAATGTTAGGCTTACTTAATGATGGTCAGTTCAAGTTAATGCTATTGAGGGTGTATTTCATAAATACTTGCGATTTTAAGGGTGTAAACACTCATTCATGTCGATTTTACACTTTGTTATCCTTCTTAATCTTAAAACACTAACTTAATTTCATCTTTAATCATGAAAACCCATCATAATGTCAACCCCAAAGTTTGCTGAAACTCACAATTTGGTTGTGTTTTTGGAGAAACCCGAGAAAAGTAATGGGTTTGAGGAGATTATTGATTTCCTAAATGCAAGTTATGTCCAATATGCGTTAACGGCTAATCCAACCATTTCTACTACCTGTATTGAACAGTTATGGGCATCTGCCATGGCTAAGATTGTTAATAGGGAACGACAAATACAAGCCCTAGTAGACAAGAAGAAGGTAATCATCACTGAGACTAGTATAAGGAGTGATCTTAAGCTGGATGATGCTGAAGGAACAGATTGTCTACCTACTGCTACCATTTTTGTAGAATTAGAAAGAATGGGGTATGAAAATCTTACTCAAAAGCTTACATTCTATAAAGCTTATTTTTCATCCCAATGGAAATTTCTTATCCCATACGATACTGCAATGCCTTTGTGCTAAGACTACAGCCTGGAATGATTTAGTACAACTACTGGCATCTGCTATCATTGTCTTGCCACAAAACCAAAATTTAACTTTTCCAAGTATATTTTTGATTAATATGATGAAGAACTATGGAGGGTGGGGTTAAATTTTCATGTACATAAGGTTTGTGCAAGTCTTTCCTGGATAAACAAGTTGAGGGGATGACCAGACATAAAGAGGTTTATGTTACACCTTCCCATACCAAGAAGGTGTTTGCTAATATAAAGAGATCAGGAAAGGGTTTTTCTAGAAGAGTCACTCCTCTATTCCCAACAATGATGATTCAAGCTTCAGAAGATATGGGTGAAGATTCAGCTGCTCCTTCTAATTCTCATCCCACACCCATTATTTCTCAACCATCATTATCTAAACCTCAAAAGAAGAAGTCAAAGAGGAAACAGAGGAAAGACAGTGGTCCTACAGAGCCTGTCACTGATGAGGCTCATGTATCTACCCCTTCCTATGATCCACCTCAAAGTGGTGAGGATAGTATGCAACTTTCTAAATTGATGAATTTATGTACCAGCCTATAAGAGAAAGTCCTTGATTTGGAGAAAGCTAAGACTTCTCAAGCAAAGGAGATTGCTAGCTTAAAGAAGAGAGTCAAACAATTGGAAAAGAAAAAGAACTTAAGAACTCTAAGGCTCAAGGAGATTAAGGAAGGTTGGTTCAGCTAGCAGGGTAGAATCCTCTAATGATGTTAGTTTGGGTGCTTAAGAGGATGCATCCAAATAGGGGAGGAAAATTACTGATCTTGATGCTGATGCAGAAGTGACTTTGGTGGATGAGACTCAGGAGATGAATGATGACAACATGATGTTTGATACAGGTGTGTTGGAAGAGCAGGAAAAAGAAGTTGCTGAAAAGGAAGCTAGTGCTGCTTATCCAGTTACTACTGCTAATGTTGAAGTTACTACTGCTAATGCTCCAACAACAACTATTGATGAGTTGACTCTGGCTCAGACTCTAATAGAAATCAAAGCAGCTAAACCTAAAGTTGTTACATCTGCTGCTACAATAACTACAACTACAAGACCTAAGGCTAGAGGGGTTGTAGTTCAAGAGCCAAATGAATTCAAAACAACATTATCACCTTTACAAGCATCATAAATTCCACAGGCTAAAGACAAAGGCAAGGCAAAAATGGTTAAGCCTGAAAAACCTTTAAAGAAGAAAGATCAAATTGCAATAGATGAAGAAGTTGCTAGAAATCTTGAAGCTCAACTACAAGCTGAATTGGAAGAAGAAGAGATGATTTCAAGACTAAAGGAAGAAAAAGCCAACTGAGATTTATTTGAAGGGATAACACACAAGCTATGATGGATGTTGATTTTCAATTGGCTCAACAAGTGCAAACAGAAGAACAAGAACAGTTGAGGATTGAAGAAAAGTCAAAGTTGTTTGTAGAACTCTTGGAGAAGAGAAAGAAACACTTTGCAGCATTAAGAGCTCAAGAGAAAAGGAGCAAGCCACCAACTAAGGTACAAAAGAGAAATACAATGTCTATGATAAATGTCAAACGCGTGTCGTAATAATATATAGTATATCCCGTCAGATAAGACAATTACTTTAGGAAAAATAATAGTCTATCTTCCGAGTGTCGTTTCCACGGCGAGAGATGAATTGAAATTCATGAGAATGTTTCGTTTGGTGCTTGAATGACAAATATTTTGGTTTTGGTTTTAAACTATTTTTATACTAAAAATTAAACTAATATTAATTCTAAGATTAAAAACTAAAAGATTATACTAAAATTGATATTAATGACAAATATGCTTGCTAAGTGACGTGAAATGTTCCTTAAGTGCGGGCTTAGGTTTAACGAATAAAAATCCTTAGAAAACAAGTTGCAAGAAATTAAATGACAAATAAAGTTAAATTTTTTTTAAATAAATGTCAAGTATTTAAATTGCATTAAAAGTAAATGACGGTATGTAACTTGACTAATAATTTTTTTAAACTTTTTAAAACCGCACTTAAATTCCAAATCACTAATCACTTAGCAAACATTAATTAAACTACTCGTTACTCATAATGATAAAATAAGCAAAGCTAAATATTTTAAAAATAAGCTATACTAATTAATTGAAAAATGATAGAAAATGGAACCGAATTGAAGAGCCGCAAATAAACGAATACCACCCGATTTATTTAGCTAAAAAAAATAATTAAATTCTATCTGCGCAAATAACACCCTTAAGCTCACGCCTCTGATGAGTAGACCTGGTACCAAAATTAAAAGCTCAACACTGTTAGTATAAAACAATTTTATCCAAATCAATTTCTCATACACAAATGGGCCTAATTGATGTTCCTTATTCGTTTAAGTAAAACACAAGGCCCAAATCTCTTTGTGGTGAAAAACGGTTAGCACAACAGAAACGAAAACAAAGTTATAATACTTTTAACATCTCAAAAATTAAAACTCAAACGAATAAGCTAAAACTCCATCGTAAATGTGCCAAAGGTTATTCCATTAAACCAATCTTCAAAACTAGTCGCACCTTTTTAACTTATTTCCGAATCGAGCAAGTAAAAATGAAATAAGCAAACTGAGAACTATTTTCGAAAAATAAGCTATTTAAAAACTTGAAACCAACTAATTAGCTCTCGAAATTTAAGGAGGCTTAAAGCTTAATGAATAAGCCGAGGATATAAGCACTCGTGCCCTCTTTTTTTATCATTCGAATCGAGCTAAGGATCAAAATAAGAAAAACCAACTAGAAAAGAAATAAGCCAAGGCTTGTAAGCTCAAATCTCAAATAGAATAAGCCATGAGGGTCTTATTCGAAACTTGAGAATAAGCCGACAAAATAAGCCCTTAAGAAAAGCTTATGTTGTGCATGAATCAGAAAAAGAATAAGACGAGAGATTAAGCCATAACACTAAAATCTTCATTTCATTAATGAGAAGAGTTGATTACAAATAAGCTATTAAAAGAGTTGATATAAGCTGACAAATAAGCTGGAGTTACAAAAAGAAGATGGAACCAAAAAAAAGGAAGCTAAAAATAATATTACTAAAAAAACTACATTCATTGTCTTCAAAAATGTAAAAAAAACGTAAATGAAGAAAAAAAATAAGAAAAAGTTGTATCTTTTATGCGTTGGGGATACGCTATTTAATAGCCACAAACACGCTCTTTCGCTGGCTGGTCTCTGGATCGGATCAATAACTGCCAGCTCACAATTCCCTTTTCAGCCACTGGGATGAAGCCACGTGGACTTGCCAGCCAACCTCCGAACAACAATTCATTTCTCAACTCAATTAAGAAATAAGCAACACGAAAAGGAAAAGAAAACGAGAGATTAAGCAAGAGATAAGCAAACCGAGATATTTAATCAACTTTAAACTAATGGGTTACGGGCTAGCCCAATAAGATTCAAGGGCACCGTTGGACTCGTATTCTCGCGCTCTTTTCATTCTCGTGCTCGATTTTGTCTGGTTTTGTCTTTATTTTTGTTCTTTTCTTGATATCCGTACCTGCACATACACAAACATAAAACAAGCATATATTTGCAATTTTATTAAGTTTTTGGTCTTTTGGGTTCGTTTTTCAAGGTAAAAAGTATGTATAAAATAGCAAATACCAAATTCCCCCATACTAAGGTATTGTCGTATCCTCACGCAATATTATATGCTCTAAAACCAAATAACTAAAAACCTCCCCAAACTAATCCTTTAAGAAGTAGTAAAGTCTTTCGTGAGGAGAGTTAAGAAATCACAAGTTATAAAACACCCCGTTTTCCCATTTTTCAAAACTTTTTCTATTTTTATGATTTTTATAATTTATAACTTATAACTTATTCATGTGTGACATAATGTATTGCTTTCATTATTCATTGATAACTTTTAGGATCACGGAACAAAAAGCACTGAAAGTGCCCTAATGGATAAATTCATCGTCCCCGATTTTCACCTCTCCAAGCCAAGCTTAAAAACAAGATCATTGTAAATTACAAGTTATGATGCTAACACTACTTATAAGAGCTAATTGTGTACTTACTTTTCCTCCCTTATTCCCTAATTTTGTATCTCAAGATTTTATTTAAGTCATATACCCGAAGGCTCTTTAAGACTTTTATTTCGATACTTATTAATTCCGAAAATAAAGCGTAACGGTAAAGACGCAATAATTAGTTCCTAGCCCTTTTCAAAAGAAAACAATGAAAGTTCTAATTTTACATATTTGAGGGGATTATCCTATTTATTTCATCCGCAACAACTCAACTACGATTCCCAGAGAATGGAGGCTTATATTTTAGAAAACCCGAAATTGAATTTGGCTTTAATCCTGTTATTATTGCAACAGTTATTAAACCTCGTCCCTATAGAAGGCTGCATACATCGTTGTGAGCTGGCAAGATCCAGCAAACATTTTTACGACCTCGGATAATGTTCCTCGACCTTTTAGAAGGCTGCAACATCGTTGTGAGCCGGCAAGAGCACAAACTTTTTATCATTCTCAGATTATTATATACAATTGCCATAATTAGAAGACTGCAACAACGGTTATGAGCCGTCAAGATGCAGTAAACTATTTAATCCCTCAGTATATATTATTTTTATTAGTACCTCCACGCTTTAAACGAACTACCAACAACGGTTGTGACCCGGCAAGAGGTAGTGGTTTATTCGGCTTGTTTAATACATAATTATTATTATAGCCAAATTTCAAATCAGCGGTCTTTTTAACAACTGCCACATCGGTAATGCAAGCCGACCATGGTCCAGAGTCTTTATTTCCCTACAACACTGACAAAACTTCCGAAGTGTACCATATTTTCACCAGATTGACTTTCAACGAAAGGATCTAAACTAATAATTGCAAAAATAAACCAAGAACTTTAGTTATTCAACACTTATAACGGTGAAACAAGCTAAAGGAGATAAAGCCACCAATTGAACACTCATGAGCCTTAAATAAATTCCAACTATACTATGTTTAGCATCAAAAACGTATACTCTACTTCTATCATCTCTTGTTCATCACAAATTAAAAATTTCTAACAAAGAAACCGTGACATACATAGCCTAATGAATAAAGATCGGCACTTAACAATCACCATAACTTGCAACATCTCAACTCTAAATAAAATGATCACGCATGATTTAAAAATCAATTAAGGGAACTTGGGGGGGGGGGGGGGGGTAAAGTCTTGACTTTTTAAAGTTAGACTTGCGTTTTATAGCTCCTTGTATAAAAGATTAGCAAAAATCAATCTATTTATAGTTAAGGAGAAAGCTAAGATATAAAATCGGTCGGGTCAAAATTTACTTTTTATTCTCACAAACGAAAAACCTACATTCGTGTCAACTATTGTTTTTTTTATTTATGTTTTTTAGAACAATAAGCTAGATATTAAGACTTAAAAATTTAAATTTTTTGTGGGAAAACGGGGTACTTGAGAACAACGGTCGCAGGTATATTCAAATCGATAGATCCCCCCATACTAAAACTACACATTGTCCTCAATGTGAGACTGTCACCCCCATACTAATCTCAAGGCATAATTCAAGTATTAAAGGGTCTCTATGCAAATCTAAAGCCATTTATTAAGTATGTTAAAGATAAACGATAATCGATAAGATTAGGATATCGGATTCCCTAAATGAAGCTGAGGATATGAAGCTCGAATGTATGAATGGACAAAACCATGAACACGTGAGTCTTCAAAATCCAAGCAATCCTGGACAATAAAAATCACAAAGCATGAAAAACAAGAAAGGAAAGAGGCGGGCCTTCTCACATTAATTGTTAGAAAATAGAAAAGAAGATAGAAACGCTTGTTTTTGTTAACCTAGTCACGAGCTTGACTCGGCTCCAAATTAAGTTGTCCATGGGGAAGCAAATGGAAGATAAAATCTCCATCGAACTTTCATTCAAGTGGTTTGGATAAACATTGAATTTCATGAAAGTTCCACTCTGATGAGATATACCCGGCATAAAAGAATGATAAATAGGGATGCCGAGATCAAAAATGGTATCTTCATTCCCGGTGGAGATAAGATATGGAGGAGAAACGGGATATGTGGGAAAAGGAAGAAAGATGCATACAATATAAGCGAAGAGAGAATCACTAGAAAGTATGAAATCCAGATCCAGGTTAAGGGTGGGATGGGTGGGCAAAATATTAGGCACATGAACTCTCGGTTCTCTTGTCGGATTATCAAAAATATCATCCACTACATCCATAGTGAAATCGCCTAGCTTGGGCTCATTCTTAAAGTAGAAACAATCATACTCTGGTGGAGATATGATGTGAGCGAGTTCATCGGCGAACTCCTCATGATAAAAATCACTCCTATCGGCAGGAGGAAACGGATTGATTGAAAGATCAAAGATGAACGAATCATATTGAGAAAAATCAGCATGAGTAGTGGTACTGCCACTACTCTTTTCTTCAATATGATCGTCATTGAGATAGAAAGCTTCATAATCCGGAAGAGACAAATCAGAACGAGTAGTGGTACTGCCACTACTAATCTCTTCCAGATTAAAGCAAAAAGTTTCAAATAAAGGTAAAGAATTATCAAAGGTGTTAGTCTCCTTCAAGAAAAGTTTAAGAGATGTGGAGGGAGACTTGGTTACAAAATCGGAAGATGGAATGGAATTATCTTTTAATGCTTCGATGTTAGCAATAAGAAGATTGACATTCAACAATTTTTCACGAAGGATATCGTCTTTGATTGTTAGAAGAATATCAGTATCAATCCCTCCAACTTCCGGGATAACAATCTCCACCACCTCTAAGCTGACGATCTCAAAATCGGGAGGTGATGCATCGACATAATCGATGTTCTCATAAGAATCGTCATCACTCGAAAAGTAATCATTGTTGGAATCGATGACAGTTTCAGAATCATCTTTAAGAGTTTCCGGAGGGCGAGGAAAAGAGTTATCATACATCAAATTTTCAATAAAACAGATATCTTCCTTCGGATCGAGGTCGGCTTCAACAATTCCCGGTGGAATTGGAGCGATAAGAGCGAGTTCACCGGCGAACTCCTCGATAAGGAAATCAATCTTAGGAGAAGATATCACGTTATCATGATTAAGCACGGATTCAATCAGACTAGATTCGACATTAAAATGATCATTACCATTTCCCAGTGGAATTGAAATGATATCATCTAACACCTCATCCTTTTTTGGAGAAAAATCATCATAAACGGGCAAATCACATTCACCTTCGGATATACCATTGGACTCACTTGGGGTATGGACAAGGTCCTTAACACTAGACTTTATTAATTCGTCCGATTCCGTTTTCGGAATAGTGTCGAGATGCTCATCCTCCATTATAAGAGAGTCAACGGGCTCCTCAGTTAGTAAAACGGGTGTGATTGCAATGGTATAGTCCCCGTCATCATCATAGCAAATGAGAATCTTCCGATATCGATCTTTAGCCGCTTGATCTTCCGTAATTCGCCTTTCTTCTTCCTTCTTTTGCATAATTTGACCAACCATATCACATATGGATGTCATTTGCTCCATGATCTTATTTTGAGAATTTAGAAGCTCATTTTGAGCATTGAAGATTGGATGATTGACGGTATATTGTGGGGGTTGAGTTTGGTCAAAACCGGAATAATTAGAATCATAACACGGATTAGGTTCGTAATAATTCATCGGTTGACATTGAAAAGTCTCGTGAGGACCCCCACAATCTTCACAACAAGGATATTGTTGTGGAAAACTCGGTGAAGTTTGTGGAAAATAATCAAAGTTTTGATTGAAACACGGGTCCTGATTGTAGACAAACGGGACTTGAGGTGGACAATCGTAACCGTAATGAGAATCGTTCCCACATAACTCACAAGAGTATGGTACGTATTGGGGTTGTGGAGGGTGGTTTGCAAAACTTGGAGAATCGTTAGAAGAGTACGGAGTTGAAAAATTGATTGGTGTTCCATTTCCAACAGTACAATAAAAACAAACTCCATCATATTCATTACAACCACATTGTTGGCACGTACCCAAAAGACATTGTTGTTGCAAACTTTGCAAATTTTGTAGGATCTCATTAAGGTTTTGATTGTAGCATGGTTCCGGATTAGAGATAATCGGAATTTGCGGTGGACAATTGTAACCATAATGAGCACCTTTCCCACAAGACTTACAAGTACATCGTTGACAAAAGATATCATCTAACGAATCACCACACTCGTAACAACAATTATGGTTAATTTGTGAAGGACTTTGCGAGGAATTTTTACCGGGGTCTTGATTGAAGATGAATGGCTCTTGAGGTGCACTAACAATGTTAGTGTTGTGATTGGATGACTCGAAAGTGTTTAGAATTTCGTTTTTATCATGAATTATATACCAACCTTCATTCAAACACTTTCGCACAAAAGCACAAGGTCGACAATATAGACCATCAACCGGATCTCCACAAGTTGTACAATTCTGAGGAGGTTTAGGAACAAGAATCTTGTCTTCAATATCCCCTTTTGAGCAACAAAAGTCTGCAGTGTACAAAGCTCCACAAGACGAGCATTCTTTAATCGAGAAGAGGGGATTCAAACGATGATCGAGTGACGCCATAAGAATTAAACAATATAGATGGTTAAGAAGAAAGAAATTAAACGGATAAGAGGGTAAAGGAGAATATTTTTAGATTTAGAAATAATACATAAGACAAGAAATAAAAATAAGAAAGAAAAATATTTTTGGTATTTTTTAATGTTTATAAAAGAGAATAAAAATAAAATTAAACATAAAAATAAGAAGAAAAATATTTTTGGATTTTTATATTTTTTATAAGAACGAAAATAAACTTTCCGAAGAAAGGATCTTCAAGGCTCGAACACAAACAATCCCGTAAAAATCGCTACACCAATCCCCGGCAATAGCGCCAAAAATTGATCATCTCCGAATACGTATACGTAATATATATAATATATAAGGAGGGTATCAATAATAATATAGTGTAGTATTTCCGTCGGGTTCTAGAAAATTGCTTTTAACCAAAGCAATTATCAAAAACCTTCCGGGTCGTTTCCTCGGCGAGAGGTGAATGGAAATTCAAG
>BQNB010070738.1:0-33026 GCA_026074375.1 Tanacetum coccineum
GCCTTTAACTCATTCTTCCTTGCTAACTTCTCCTCTGCAGTTGTGGGAGGATATGATTGCTCAACACCATCAACAGTTTTGTTAGCCTCAAAATATTGAATCAAACAATGGAAGTTCGTTCATTAATTATATTAGGTCTCGGTCATTAATTAATATATGTTGTAATAGGCTAGACGGGTAAACGGGCTCTTAAATGTAAGCTAACTGGTCGCGTGTATCGGGCGAAAGCCCAAGTAAACCCGAGCCCGGTCCGTAGAAATACTAAAGGCAGGTAAGCCTTTTAGTCTAGGTATAAATACCAATCTCCATGGATGGAGAGTGGGGTTGGTCATTTTTAATTTTCCATTTTGCAAGTAAACTTCCATTCTCTCTCACTTTCTCTCTCTCACACTCTCTCTTTACAATTCTTCTCATCTCCAATCTTAATTTCTTGTTCTTAATTATGAAGTGAAGTGATTTCTTAGATTCTACATTTGGTATCAAGAGCCTCGGGTAGATTGTGGTTGTTTTGTGCTTTAATAATCTCAAAATTAAGATTTTTGTGGCTTATTTCTTCATATAAGCACACGTCGAATTTTTTTTAGGGTTATTGGTTTGCTTTTTCTCATCTATTTCTTGCTTCACTTGATCTACACCATCTTGTGGTTTATTTTCCGTAATAAGCTCAAAAGTTCGTGGCTTATTTTCAAAATAAGCTTACGGCTCAAAACTTCTTGGGTATATTGATTTGTTTTGCTTGTTTACACCTTGCTATACTTGGTCTACACCTTCCATTTTCACTAAACTAGTGCTTAGATTTTCATTTTTGCTAATCGTGTTGCTTATTTTCAAGCTTATTTTGACTTATTTTAGACTTATTCCAAGCTTAATTTCGGAGCTTATTTGTGTTTATTCTTATTTTCTTGTGGTCCCAAACCGGTCAAAACAAAGGGAACCAAAGATCCACAAATTTTAATTCACAAGACAAGGATACTTTGTATGCTAGTTTAAGTGGTCCTCACCCGAAAGTGACACTGACCGGAATATGTAAGACAAGCCTGAGCGAAATATGCAGGAAAAATTTAAGCGGAATATGTAGATTTAGTTTCAAGCGGAATATGCAGGTTTAAGTCAAGCGAAATATTACATTAAACTAAAACAAAACTCTGCCAAATTTTTTGAAATTCAAGCGAAATATGTTCATTATGAGTTCAAGCGGAATATGTTAAACAAAAAGCGAAACATACAATTTCAAGTCAAGCGAAACATGTACGATTGAGGACAAGCGAAACATGTATAATATCAAGCAAAACATGCAGTGGTCAGTTCAAGCGGAATATGTTTCAAGCAAAACATGCAAGCATGAGTTCCAGCGAAATGTGTTTTTCATTCAAGCGAAATGTGCAGACTTTAGTATTCAAGCGAAATGTGTAAAGTTTGAACCGACAGTCAAATGCATAACAACATAATGGCAGCTGGTTCAAGGGATCGTCCACCAATGCTTGCAACAGGACGATATGCACAATGGCGATCACGGTTCTTACGATAGATTGATACAAGACCAAATGGTGATGCCTTACGGAAGTGCATTCTCAAAGGTCCTTACACTCCAACTATTGTCACAACACTAGATGTGCCTGCAATAGAGAATTCTCCAGCAGTTCCTGAACAAACAACAGTCGAGACTGTTATGAATATGACTCCTGAAAACAGAGCTCATTTTGAATCAGAAAAAGAAGCGATTCATTTGATATTACTGGAATTGGAGATGAAATATACTCAACTGTTGATGCATGTCAGACAGCTCAAGAAATGTGGGAAGCCATCGAAAGGCTACAACAAGGTGAATCACTCAATATTCAAGATGTCAAGACAAACTTATTTTGGGAGTTTGGTCAATTCACCTCTCACGATGGAGAAACAATTGAGTCTTACTACACAAGATTCTACAAGATGATGAATGAAATGATCAGAAACAATTTGACAGTTGCTACGATGCAAGTCAATGTTCAATTTCTTCAACAACTTCAACCAGAATGGTCAAGATTTGTAACAATTGTCAAGCAACAACACAAGTTGGATGAAGTTTCATATCACAAACTCTTTGACATTCTGAAACAATACCAAAAGGAAGTTAATGAACTCCGTGCTGAAAGAATGGCCAAGAATGCTAACCCATTAGCACTTGTTGCTACTGCTCAAACACTTCAAGACCCTTATTACCAAACATCAAAACCTCACAAATCATATGCACCAACATCAAAAGCTTCACTTCCAACCAGATCTCATGCAACTACAAGATACAAAGGCAAAGAGATAGCCAAACCAATCACACCACCATCTGAGTCAGCTTCTGAAGAAGACAGTGATCCTGAACAAGCTCAGAAGGATAAAGACATGCAGAAAAATTTGGCTCTCATTGCAAAGTACTTCAAGAAACTCTACAAACCTACCAACAACAACCTCAGAACTTCCTCAAACACCAGAAACAAGAATGTGGATACTACTCCAAGGTACAAGAATGACAATCAGACTGGACAGTTTGGGAATCAGAGGGCAGTGAATGTTGTTGGGGCTAGGGAAACTGTAGGTGGTCCAGTAGTGCAACAGTCTGGGATACAGTGTTTTAACTGCAAGGAATTTGGTCATTATGCTAAGGAATGCAGAAAGCCAAAACGGGTTAAAGACTCCACGTATCACAAGGAAAAGATGTTGCTGTGTAAACAAGCTGAGAAAGGTGTTCAACTTCAAGCAGAGCAATCTGACTGGCTAGCAGACACGGATGAAGAGATTGATGAACAAGAGTTGGAAGCACATTACAGGTCAACCCCAGGATGAGGCATTGGAAAGAGCATCGAAAACCAAACCCGAAACCATATTGTGCAAAATGGGACCCTACCTTGTACCCACCTAGTGGGCCCGGGTCAGCCCACTTATACTTTATAAGCCTTAAGCCTTAATAAAAGGGCCAAGTCCTTTATTTATAACAACCGGCCCATAACAAGCCCAAACCAATTTCCTTTATAACAAGCCCGTTTACCACAACCCCCTTTTAAATTTAACACCGTTAGTCCTTTAAGGACTAACAGTGCAAACCATTCCCAAACTTCAAGGACCAATGATGCACACTTCAAGGACTAGGATTGCAACACAACTATACACATTGAGGGACTAAGTTTGCCAATCCACTAAACCTCTACCCTGCACCAATCAAACAAACAGAACAACCCCTTTTCCTGCTCCCACCTCCATTGTTACTATATTTTACCTCCACCTCCAAAATTACACTTACCCCATGGTTAAACCCACTTAAAACCCTTCTAGAAGCCAAGAATGCAATCTAGATGACGACTTTGGCTCTGACACTTGGCTATCTAAGCAAATCATGGGCGAATGATTCGCGGTGATACAATCAAGGGTTGCGATGGATTTAAAGAAGCACAAGTGAGAATAGAAGGCCAAGATTGAAGCTCCCAATCCTCTCACACAAGAGAACCAGCTAAAGACCTAAAAGCATCTATCCAGCCTATAAATAGAGGGCTTATCCCTTGAAGAACTCGCTCTCTCTTTTTTTCATGTAATTTACTTAAGTTTTTAGAATTTATGCTTTGTATTTCCTTTCCTTTGTAAAAGTTTTAAAGTTAATGAAAAAAAGTTTGAGGTTTGTGTTTTAAGTTTCTGTGTTTGCGATCCATTTTATTATACTTTTTAAGCTTTGAAAAGCTATGAAACAGCTTTGATCTCACTAAAAAGATTCACTAAGGCTTTTTGTTTCTTGAATCAAACCGTTAATTTACTACTTTATCACTTTTTAATTACTGTTTTAATCATAAAAATCTAAAAAAAATACCAACAAAAAATATAAAGAAATCTCATGCGGACTCAAGTGTGTATTTTGGATTACCATAGGGTTAGTGCTTATGGGAAACATAGGATTGTATAAGTTTGTTTAGGTTTTGAAAATTCATAATACAAAGCTTAGACCTCTTGTAAGTTTCACTTTTAGATTTTTAGCTTATTAATATTCAACTGCTTATTCTTGCTTATTTTCTGTTTTTATTTGCTTATTTATGCTTGCCTATGTTAGTTTTAAGCTCTTGTGAGCTCATTTGCCTTGTTTTGAGCAAGGGCCTTTGTAAGTTTCTTTTTTCCATGTTTTTAGCTTATTTACTATTCAACAGCTTATTTGTGCTTATTGTCTGCTTATATTTGCTTATTTGTGTTTGCTTATGATGTTTAATGCTATTTATGGTTGTTTTATAGTTTAGAAATCATTTGTTTGAGTTTTCATATAAACTGTCTTAAAATAGCTTATAAACTTGCATAACCTGTTTTAGCTTATTTGAGTGCTTATTTGTTATTGAAACTTGCTTTGTGCTTTTGAGTCAACTTTTATTAGATAATATTAGTTATAAAATTTAGTTTGTTTAAGTTTTTAAGTATTAAATCTCAATTATAAGGTTTTAATAGTTTATGGTTTGAAATTGTTAGCTTATAGCTCATTGCATTTGCTTATTTGATTGTGCTTTTTCTTATTGAGCTTTTTGTGTTGTTTTTCTGTTTATACATGTGTTAAAAGAGGTTAGAAAACAAAGCAAAAAGCCTGCAATTGTTGTTTTAAGTTTTTTGCCAAAACTGTCAAAAAGTGCTAAGTGTTGAAAAATTTGAGAAATGGCCTTTTCAATTGCTTATTGTGGCTTATCCTGAATTTCAAACTCTCTTTTGATTGTTGATATAAGCTCTTTGAGGTCAAAGCTTTATATGTTTGTAGGTTATATAGTCATAAGGATTTGTTTGTTTGCTTATTTTTAAGCTCAAAATTGGTGTTTTGTTAAGATTACAAAAGTTTGCAAAAATTTGTCTAAGTGTCAAGACTGTGTGAGATACCCTTTTCATAAAGCTATTTAAGTGCTTATCTGAATTTCAAACTGCTTTTTCATTGTTTCTTATTGTAGCTTTTTGGCCAATCTTTTTAGTGGTATAAGCCACTAAGCCCTAAGGATCCTTTTGCTAGCTTATTTTTAAGCTAGAAAAGTCCCTCTTGGCCTTTTTGCTTATCAGTTTTGGCCAAAAAGCTATTTTCTTATTTAGGCTTATTAGTTTATTGATTTTGCTTATTCTAGATTTAGTTTAGCTTATTAGGTTCGTTTAAGCCCAATTTAGCTTACTTCTTTTAGTTTAGAGCTTATTTAAGCTTGTTTGCCTTGTAGCTTAAAATCTTTAAGTTTAATAGCTTTTTGATTAAACTGTCATTCTAGCTTATTGTAGTTGCTTATTTTTATTCTTAAGTGATTTTTAGATATGCCCGTTTATATGTCTTAGCTTATTTTGAGTTTTCATTTGCTTATTAGTACTTAAAATTGCAAACATTTAGTCATTTTAAGGGTTAGTGGAGTTAAGCTTAATTTGTCCCCTTTAACTGCTTATTGTGTGCTTATTTTTGGTTTATAAAAAAGTTGTTTTGCAAAAGTTGCTTATTTTTAAGTGGTCTAAAAAGTGTAAAAAAAATGGAAGGTAAAAAACGTTTGGAAATTGGGGGAAGCCAAGGGTGAGCAGGACTCAAACCCGAGACCTCTACCCCAATTCAACCAAACATTTTACACAACACATGCACTACCAACTCGCCCTTGGGACTTTTTCGGTTTATGTTTTCACAATTAATTCTTTATAGTAGTTTTAGCCCGTTTGGTTTATAAGCCGTTTTTGGCTTATTTCACGGCTTATTTATAAGCTGTTTTCACCAGCTTAGTTTTATTAGATTCCTCATTGTTCAATGCACTTTTGCTAAAAAAAAATTAGATTTTTATTAAATAGTTTAGTATTTTTAAACATTTAATTTCATTTAAATCATTTTTAATCCATAAAAAATGATATAAAAGTCAAAAAAATATAATTCTTTTTTAGAAAATTTTCTTTTAACATTTAGAACCTAGGAAAATTAGATTTACTTTCGTAGGGTTAAAATTGCAAAATTTGGTTTTTTAAAGAACGGGATTGAATCCCGTTCACGTTTTTAGTGTTTTTAAGCCCTACTCACTTCTGTTTATGGTCTAGTTTTCTTTGTTCTAGCATTTTAGTCAATTAAGACTTATAAAAACCAAAAAGATCATTTTAGGACTTAATTTTGATAATTTAGGGTTTTTAGGTCCCGTTTAGGATTCCCGTTTTGCGTTTTTAATTAAAATTTGTCTTACCTTAATTGTTTTTAAGTTTTTGCCTTAATTTTCCCATAGTTTTAGATAACCAATCATAATCTTGTTCTATTAAAGCATTGATTTTCAAAACGCCTCTCGACTTTCAATTGCATTCCTCGTTGGGGATAAAGACCCGAGAATCATACTTCCGGTTTACTAAATTGAGAGATTTTTGATTCTTATCCTCTTATTTATATATTTATAAGTAGTTTATATTTATATTTATATATACAAAGGGTTGAGTTTTAAACCAATCATATTACATAATAAGCAAGTTAAATTATTGTTAGACCAGGTTATGTTTTCAATCTTTAAATCCTTTGGTTTTTAAGATACAACTTAATATTGCTCGGGATTAAGGGAAGGCGTCTTAAAATTGATTTTTTAAGGCACAATCAGAACCTTCTCCCTAACATTCGTCCCTTGATGATATTTAACATTTAGCGTGTTTTTAGATAAAACATTACCTACCAGTTCTGTAAAGAGGAGAAATATGCATTGTTACCTATTAATTTTGACTACAAAAGATGAAGTGTGCACTTTTTGCTATGGTAGTTTAGCAGTACTTTAGCAGGTTTTACCTATAGATGATCCCTTGAGTGGATAACGGGTCTAAATGGCTTGACAGTGTTTGGTTTTAGTTTAGGATTAACGGGTTAAATCTGACCAAAGCTCATTTTTCTTAATAAAAAACTAGAATGTCAATATGAAGTATCTTTTTGGAAACCATATTATGCAAATAATAAGATGTGGTTCCTTTATGAATTAGTATTCTCGTTCACTTTATTGTTTATATGTTACTAAGACAGTTTTAGTATGCTCTTGCTCAACATTTTAGCTCTCGGCAGATACTTGCTGCCTTTCACCTAGCCGCACATTAGGTGCTGTCGCGGCGCCTTGCTGATACACGTGTGTGTATGAGACGGTTCATACAGTGCTTGCCCCACTAACAAATCAAATCATCCTGTCAACCAAGGTTGGGGATTCAATTCACATAAACTTAAAGTATTCCTTCCCCCTCTTTATTATTAATTGTACATAAGTGTCAGATTTTTTTAAAACTGAAATAAGCATATTTGGTAACTAATGTAATAATCTGAAGACAACACTTGCAATAAAGTGTGAAAAGTAAAATGGACATTTCCTTTCTCTATAAATGATTATTTTATTCATTTTAGCTGATTAAGAGGAGAATTTGAACATTTGTTTGAGTTGTCGAGTCATTTCTTCAGTTTGTGAATATTAAAGGTTTATTTGTTGATGAAATGACATAGACAAGTTTGGTTGCCCACACTATGGTTCACTCATAGTGATTGTTGTGCTCAATGCTTAGATTATATATAATACTATTTTAGCATATGGATGTTTTACTGTGCACCTTGCTTTAGCTTTCCATGTGATATAAGTATAAATTTTTTATTTTTTAGTTGTTGCTTTTGGTTTAAGTTATAATGAAGTACAAAGAAAAAATAATCTATAGCAAAGTCTCCCATCCAAGTACATTTTTCTTACAAATTCTATTCTTACTTAGGTGTATTTGTTGGTTGAAGGGAATGACAACAGAGGCAAGTCTAGAGGCACTTGCTGTGGAGCAAAATACAAGTTTTGGCATCTTTTAACAACTCAAAGTAAGCTCATCATACTTTTTTTTAACTTTTGGGCCTCTATGAGTGTTAAGAAACAAGGCTTTGCAAAGCATATCAGATTGGAGATATTGGTAATTATCGTCTGAAAAAAGAGTCCTGAAGAGTTACAAGTAATAGTTCAATAACTGATAGTTTGTGTCCATCACTTTAATCCGCTTTTTCACAAAGGAATTTAGGCTTTGGACTTTGGATGGGCAAACTTTAGCTAAAATTTAAATCCTATTTATATGTCTAAAAATTGCTTTTAAATTGGAAGTATAGTTCTTTAAAAGTGTGTACTTGGTTAAAATCATTCATTGTTTGTTTTCATTGCATGTAGGGGTTGTGCCTTATGAAATGATAGCTATACATCAAGAAACATTAGTGCTTGATATGTTTCTTTTTTTTTAATTTTTGATTATGTTAAATTCTTCCCTGTGCAAACGGTTTTAACTAAAGTATCCATTGACCCACTCTATTACGATAAAAACGGGGAAGAGACATTCTACTTGTGCATTTCGTTGATGACATTATTATTGGTTCCAACCACAAACCCCTAAATTTTTCAAAACGTTTTGAAAATTAATACACAGTAGATTTGAGATGTCCTTAATGGGGGAAATGAAATTCTTTTTAGGACTTCAGATCCACCAATCCCCACGAGGTATTTTTATCAATCAGGCCAAATATACTTTAGAGATTCTAAAAAAACATGGTATGGAAAAAGGACAAAGCATTGGTACACCAATGGCTACGAAACCTAAATTAGATGCAGACTTGAGTGGTGAACCCGTAGACCAAACTGACTACCGTAGCAAAATCGGGTCACTCATGTAATCTGACCATCTGAGTAGACCAGACATAGTGCAAGCAGTATGTTATTGTGCAAGATATCAAGCAAGACCGACTGAAAAACACCTCAAAGAGGTTAAAAGGATCTTTCGATACTTAAGAGGTACCATTCACATGGGACTCTGGTATCCGAAGGGTTCTGGCTTTGAACTAACAGCTTTTTCAGATGCCGATCATGCCGGTTGCGTTGATACTCGCAAAAGCACTTCTGGAGGAATACAGTTCCTAGGTGATAAGTTAGTCAGCTGGATGTCAAAGAAGCAAGGACTGTACTGCAATGTCATCAGCAGAGGCTGAATACGTGGCGTTATCTGCAAGTTGTGCTCAAGTAATGTGGATGAGGACACAGCTTCAAGATTATGGCTTCAACTACAACAAAATACCGTTGTATTGCGATTCTCAGTCAGCTATAGCAATCTCATGCAACCCCGTGCAGCACTCCCGTACCAAGCACATCCATACTCGGTATCATTTCATCAAAGAATAGGTTGAAAATGGTATAATTGAACTATACTTTGTCAGAACTGAATACCAATTGGCTGACATGTTTACTAAAGCCCTTCCTGAAGAAAGGTTTCAGTATCTCGTCAGACAAATTGGTATGAGATGTTTGACTCCAGCAGAACTGGAGGTTCTGACAAAAGAATCTGCTTGATACTTCATCAAACATCAACATGTACATATCTTTGCAAAAAAGAAAAATACAAAAATATAAAATTTCAAAAAGAAAATACAAAATCAAAAAAATCAGAAAATGTTTCAAAAAATATTCTTCTCGACATGTCTCTTGGAATCGATAACATTTACGTACCTAGAAATGTTGATTAATATCGACACGGGCGTGTAAATGAAGTTCGAACAGGAGTTACAAAAGTTTTCAAAACATGTCATTTCTAAGTTTTCTTAATGGCTTATGTGCAAATATCAGTACGTAACCCGGACTTCAAATAAAGGAAAGTTTATCTAAGAAGATAAACTATCCATGACAACGTGAAAATTCAAACTTTTCTCGTCTTGAGCTGTTCTTAAAATACATTCAATGTTTTTAGCTCAAGAAAAAGGATAGTGTACGCATAAGTAGTGCCGCTTACCCTTAGCGATGTGGAAGAGAAGTCTTCTAAATGATGTTTTTTCAAAATATTGAAACACAATTTTTCAAGAATTTCTCCACTGCCGATATAATCTTTCCAAAATTGTTCGTTCAACACTCCATCTTTCAAGGGAGTTTTTTCAAAAAACAAAGTTTAATAAGTTTGGATACACAATCATCTCAACACGACCATTCTTAAGTAATTCAAGACCATTCCCAAAAAGTCTCTTAATTAACAACAAGATAAAGATGACAATTCAATAGAATGATCGTTATAAGCTGACTAAGTGTTCAACCTCATATTTTATATACGATTTTACAACTTGATACCCAAGATATTTGGAGTTCAAACATCGTAAAAGTGAGGGGGAGCAAGATTACAACAGTTCCAAATATTCATGCTAACTACAACGTTTTTTTTCCCATGGCCTTTTCAAGACAAATTTTAATCACACAGTATTTCAAAATCTAAGTGACTTAGAATTTAAAATAAGGGGAGAAATGTAATTAAAATGTGATCTAAAAGACTCAAAGTGCTATTCGGAAACGGTTTTATGGTTACGATCTCATACCCTACAACATCTTATTTCACGACCGATTACTGAGACATAAGGTGGTAAGGTTAGGAATTTGTCCAATGATCCAACCAGAACCGGAGGGATCTACCCAAGGACACTCCATAGTTAGAAATAGCAGTCCTTAGGTATGATTGGAGATGAATGTGTATAAGGGAAGAATGCCGACTAAGATTGAGCTAACACTGGAACAATCACAACAAGGTGTTAGTAATGACGTCTTGGTAAGCATTGAAGGGGTTGAAGAATTAAAAAGAAATGTATGGATAAAGGGTGAAAAGAAAGAAGCCCTCCACACAACTTAAGGCAGAAACCGGGTCAATACATATGTTGTCAGAATCACAATGTTGATTGCTGACATTGAAGACGACATCATGGACCCAGTGATGCAATGCACAACCCTTCCCAGCCATTCAGGTTTCTCTCAAAAGAAACTTGTCTCATTTGTCACGGAGATACACACGACTTCTATTGACTTTCTCACTCCGAGTTAGTTAATATTGAATAGGTGGCAGTCTGCTCCAACCTCCGATTACTAAACCAAAACGCACTAATCGAGTCTAAGCCAAGAACATCCAAATAAATCCCATTAGACACATTTAACATGACAAACACTTGTTGAACATCATTAAATCACATGCTTTAACAAGATCCTAACGCATTATCCTTGTGATTCTGCCAGAACATTCAGAGTGATACTCCTTAGTATTCACAATGACGAATGGAAATCCTTCCAGTGTCATCATCAAACAGCACTGCGGTAGGTGACTTGCGAGATTCTATATGAATCGAACTTGTGTCAACTGGAAAGAAACGATGGTGCGATTCAATGTGAATCAAACTTGTTCCAGGAAATGAATTGACGACTCAATCAGAAAGATAGTAACTATCTGATTCACTCTTACCGTGTTTTACTCTGCTTTTGAAACTTCCGGTAATGAGAACAAGCAAGCATGGTAAATCTAATACAATATGTGTTAGAAGATCCTACGCTTTGAGCTGGAAACCCTGTCAAGGAGATTCTTTAAATCTACCTGATCACAGGTACAGTATTTATACTGTAAAACGGTCCTACGGACCGGAGGTTAATCTAACCAAATCCGGACGAATGACAAAGCCATATTCGTCCACCGCCCGTTATATTGGCTAAATAAAATGGTTTTCTTATCAGGATCATAAAGATGGAGATGGTGATGCCTCATTCCAGCTGGAGTCGAATTCATTACCACATGTCCATGCTCAAACTACAAAGACATACTATAAGCATCAAGATTCAAGAATCAATAAAGCTCAAGAATTAAAGACAAAGACTTCCGCAAACTCTGATATACAAGATCTTCCTTCAAAGATATCAAGTCTATCAAGGGAGATTGTTAGCAAGCTTTCAAGATGATGCAAAGTATGAGCATGTTGGTCAAGACACAAGATCGCAAAGTGGCAAAGACGATCAAGACAAAAGGATAAAGATTTAAGAATCTCGGGACAAAAAGAAACAAAGTCAAAGACAATGACAAAGAAAGGCTCAAGCTCAAAAGATCACAAAGCAAGAAGAACAAGCCTACAACGAATTTCAGAGACCAAAGACCACAATATCTTAACACAAAAGCAATCTCATTGCTCTCATGTAGAGTGTCCCCAATGAACCACTTCGTGGGAGATTTTTATCGCTCAAATATTGAGTCGAACAATGGAAGTTCGTTCATAATTATATTAGGTCTCGGTCACTAAAATAATATACGTTGTAATAGGCTACACGGGTAAACGGGCTCTTAAATGTAATCTAACCGGTCACGTGTATCGGGCGAAAGCCCAAGTAATCCCGAGCCCGGCCCGTAGAAATACCAAGGCATGAAAGCCTCTTGGTATTAACTATAAATACCCCTCTCCAAGTATGGAGAGGGGGTTGGTTCTTGTTAATTCTCATTTTGTAATTTTGCAAGTAATCATCCATCTTTTTCTTCTCTCTACCTTTCTCTCTCTAACTTCTCTCTAAACTTCTTCCATATTTTTATCTCATCTTATTTTTCTTGTTTCCATAATGAAGTGAAAGTGATATATTGGTGACGACAGTTTGTGCAAGTATTTTTGGAGAAACAACTTGAAGGGATGCACGGTCATAAAAGGATTTATGTTGCACCCTCTCATACTAAGAAGATTTTTGGAAACATGAGAAGGGTAAGGAAAGGATTTTCTAGAAGAGAAACACCCTTATTTCAAACAATGGTAGTACAAGCTCAAGAAGAAATGGGTGAAGGTTTAGCAAATCTTACTAATCCCCATCACACACCCACTATTATTTAACCATCAACATCTCAACCCCAAAAGAAACAAAGATAAAGAAGGCCAAAGAGAAAGGACACTGAGGTACCTCAGCCTAGTGTTCCTCGGTTATGTGATTGATAGTGAAGGAATTCATGTGGATCTAGCCAAGATTGAATCCATTAAAGATTGGACATTTCCTAAGTCACCAATGGAGATTCATCAATTTTTAGGTCTTGTTGGATGCTATTGAAGATTCATTAAAGGGTTTTCGAAGATCGCCAAACCTATGACCAAGCTCACTCAAAAGAAGGTCAAGTTTGTTTGGGGTGATAAACAAGAAGCAGCTTTTCAACTGTTGAAGCAGAAATTATGTAGTGCACCAATCCTTGCCTTACCTGAGGGAAGTGAAGATTTTATCGCATAATGTGATGCTTCAAAGAAGGGTTTGGGCACTATGTTGATGCAAAGAGCAAAGGTGATTTCTTATGCATCACACCAGTTAAAAATTCATGAGAAGAACTATACGACTTATGATTTGGAACTCGGAGCAGTAGTGTTCGCTCTCCAAGACTGTGGAGGCACTATCTAAACGAACCAATGTACATTTTCACTGATCATAAAGAGTCTTACAACACATTCTTTATCGGAAGGAACTAAACATGATAGACAACGCCTGATGGTTTTAGAGTTTCTTAGTGAATTACGATTGCGATATTTCGATTAACACGAATCACCCGGGAAAAGCCAATGTCATTGCTTGATGCTTCGAGCAGGAAAGAACAATAACCTCGAGCCGTTAAGATTTTCGAGCCTAGTTTATGACAATAGATTTTGGACTCCCCAAACCAAATCTTGAATGCTCAGACTGAAGCACGGAAACCAGAGAACATCAAGAATGAAGATGTTGGAGGAATGTTGGTTGAAAACGCTAAATATCCAGAGGCGATTAGGATGGAAAAGTTGGAACCTCGTATGGATGGAACCCTATGCCTCAATGGCAGGAGTTGGCTACCTTGTTACAACGATTTACGGACAGTGATCATGCACGAGTCCCACAAATCAAAATACTCTATACACCCGGGTTCTGACAAGATGTACCAAGACATGAAAAAGCTATATTGGTGGCCCAATATGAAAGCCGACATCGCCACCTATGTTAGCAAGTGTTTGACCTGTGCTAAGGTCAAGGCTGAACATCAAAGGCCATCAGGATTATTGGTACAACCCAAGATACCTGAATGGAAGTGGGACAACATCACTATAGATTTTGTTACTAAGCTTCCTAAGTCGTTGCAAGGCTACGACACCATTTGGGTGATCGTTGACCGACTCACCGAGTCTGCGATCTTCACACCGATGAGAGAGATTGATCCTTTGGATAAACTTGCAAAAATGTACCTAAAGGAGGTGGTCACGAGACATGGAATACCTGTCTCAATCATTTGTGATCGCGACCCGAGATTCGCATCCAATTTCTGGAGGTCACTTCAGAATGCTTTGGTACGAAATTTGGATATGAGTACCTGCGTTACCATCCATAAACAAGACGGCAAAGCGAGAGGACCATTCAAACTCTCGAGGATATGCCGTGCTTGTGCGATCGACTTTGGAGAAGGGTTTGGGATAACCAGTTTGCCATTAGTCGAGTTCTCCATATTAACAATACTATCACGTAGCATCAAGTGTCGCATCATTTTAAGCACTTTTATGGTCAGAAATGTCGTTTCACCTGTCTGTTGGAAACCGAAGTGAGAAGCTTAAATCCTCGATCCATGTTGCGTGCTTGTGTGATCAAGTTTGGAAAGGCTTGGGTTAACCAGTTGCCAATATATAACAATAGTTATCACGCTAGCATCAAGGCTGCACCGTTTGAAGCACTTTATGGTCGAAATTGTCGTTCACCTGTTTGTTGGGCCGAGGTTGGAGAAGTTCAACTCACTGGTCCAGAAATACTCCAAGAGACGACCGAGAAGGTCATTCAAATCAAGCAAAGAATTCAAGCCGCTCGTGATCGACAAAAGAGTTATGCCGATTTAAAGCGTAAGCCGATGAAATTTCAAGTTGGAGATAGAGTTATGATCAAGGTTTCACCTTGGAAAGGAGAAGTACGTTTTGGCAAACGAGGGAAGCTAAACCTTAGATATGTTGGACATTTCAAAGTGTTGGAAAAGTTTGGAGCCGTTGCTTACAAGCTTGAACTGCCTTAAGAGCTGAGCAGGGTTCACAATACGTTTCATGTATCCAACTTGAAGAGGTGTTATGCCGACGAACCATTAGCCGTTCCGTTGGATAGACTCCATATTGATGACAGGCTTGATTTTGTCAAGGAACTAGTCAAAATCATAGATCGTGAAGTTAAACAATTAAAACAAAGTCGTATCCCAATTGTCAAGGTTTGATGGAACTCTAGGAGAGGTCTTGAGTTCACATGGGAACGTGAAGACCAATTTAAAAAGAAGTATCTACACCTCTTCACAAAGACCGCATCGTTATCAAGTGTCGCGTCTTAAGCCTTGAGGACAAGGCTCATTTAATGGGGTAAGACCATAACAATCTATATTTTAGGTCATTGTACGACGTTATATATTTCACTATTTATTTTTAGTCTCGTACGCGTTTGCTTTTAATTTTATTCGTTAAGTTAAATCGTGTAAGCTAAAAATTATCATTCAACGTAAACGGGCATCAAACAATTAAATGTTTATGTCAAGCAAGTGTTAGATAATTAATTAGAGGATAATTATTAACTTTGTACATTTTATTTTATTGGTTATGTAAAGTGTTTACGCTTCGCGATAAAATACGTTTAGGCATTCCCGGAACCACCAAAACTTTTCTACGCTTCAACAAATACCCATTTTTATACCTGTTAGGATTAATGTTTTCTTAACTTAGTACCGACAGTACAAATAGTTAGTACTGTCAGCTATACTTAGTACCGACAGTACAAAGTAGTTAGTACTGTTAGTTAGTTAGTACCGTTAGTAGAAACTTAGTTAGTACCGTTGAGAAGATATTTAAAAGATATTTATGAGATATTTTAGAAAAAACATATGTAAGCCTTTTAGGGTTATCCTTAACATATAAAAGGAACCCTAGGCATAGTTAGATATAGTTTTGACAGAAGCTTAGAAAATATACACAATATCATAGTTAGCAATTTGTAATCCTCAAGAATACTTTAACAAAGTTGTTATTCAGTTGTTCATTGTTCTTCTTAGTACTTGTGTTAAGATTCCGCATTAACATATTGTATTCATAGTCATTGTTTCTACATAGTCATTTATTTGTATTTATACATCTTGGCTATCATCTTTTATAGGCTGCAAAGATCCATACAGTTATACAAGGACCTTCAAGTGGTATCAGAGCCTTTGAGAAACTTTGAATAAGAAGAATAGTTAAAACCAGTTATTAATCTCCAACCAACAAATCTAAAAATGTCTGGAACTCAAGATGAAAATCCACCACCACCACCTCCACAACCAACACAACAATAAACACCAACACAACAAACTCCTCATACGGTCTCAACCATCAAGCTCCCTATTCTCAAAAAGGGTGAATATAATATATGGGCTATGAAGATGGAACACTACTTGGCTCATACAGACTATCTAATTTGGGATATAACAGGACAAATAGAAATTTTGCCTCTTAAAACAGGAGAAGAAGTAGTGGCCAGAGAAAGAGAAAGAAAAGCTAGGACCACCTTGCTAATGGCAATTCCAGAAGATCATCTAGCTAAATTCCATAAGATGGCTGATGCAAAAGAAATGTGGAATGCTATCAAATCAAGATTTGGTGGAAATGATGAATCCAAAAAGATGCAGAAGTACATCTTGAAGCAACAGTTTGAAGGATTCACTGTTGTTAGCCTCAATTTATTGAGTCGAACAAGGAAGCTCGATCACTCTACGATGGAGCTTCGGTCTTTAATTAGTTAATGTTGTAATAGGATAATATCGGGAATCGGGCTCGATAGTTAATCTAATATTGTATATGTTTCGGGTTTAATCCCAAGCAAAACCCGAGCCCGGGTCCTAGTTTAAATATCTCGCGCGTCATTTAACGCGACGGGGTATATATACTTTTTCTTCTTTAGAAAAAGTAAGTTGTTCATTATATCAAAAATAATATCTTTCTCTTTTCTCTCTCAATTCTCTCTCCTCTTTCTCTCTCTAAACAACTCACCCTCTTTCTCTTTTCTTGTTCGATTTGTGTGATATATATGTTATGGAGTGTTAATCGGGATCCTACAACTGTATCCAACACAGATGGGATTCACAAAGGCTATGAGAGATTCCAAAGTCTTCTCAGTCAGCTAGAGATTCATGGAGCAGGTGTATCTACTGAAGATGCAAATCAGAAATTTCTAAGATCTCTACCTTCTGCTTGGTTACAAGTTTCCTTAATTATGAGGAACAAACCAGGAATGGACAGTCTCAGTTTTGATGACTTGTACAACAATCTTAGAGTCTTTGAAAATGATGTAAAAGGCTCTACTGCATCATCTTCCAACTTGCAAAATGTAGCATTTGTTTCTGAAAACACCAACAGTACTAATGAAGTTAGTACTGCTTATGGTGTTTCCAACACTTCTGGTCATTGTTCAAAGCATGAACAAACATCAACATCATCATATTCCTTGCTTGCAAGTCAATCTAGTTGTCCTCAACTGGATCATGAGGACTTAGACCAGGTTGATGAATATGACCTTGAAGAAATGGACTTAAAATGGCAAGTGGCAATGATCTCCATGAGAATAAAGAAGTTCTACAAGAAGACTGGTAGAAAGCTACAGTTTGATGCAAAAGAACCTGTTGGTTTTGATAAAACAAAAGTGGAATGCTACAACTGCCACAAAACAGGGCATTTTGCAAGAGAGTGTAGAACAAAGGAAGATAACAGAAGGAGGGATGGATGGAATCCTGGAAATAAAGATGGAAAAAGGACTGAAAAGAGAGAAGAGTCTAGAGCAATGATGACAGTTGATGGAGAATGTGTTGATTGGACAGCTCATACAGAAGAAGATGAAAACTTTGCTTTCATGGCTAGCAACAGCTCAGGATCAAATACACAGGTATGTTCAAGTGAGTGTAAAGAGTCTTATACTAACCTTAAAAAACTCTATGATGCTCAAAGAGATCAACTTAGTGATGCTAGTGTAGAAATAAAGGCTTATACTCAAGGTCTTAAGAAAGTTGAAGCACAATTAGTTGCCCATCAACAAGGTCAACTTTGGTATGAACAGAAAATCAAATTTATGAAAATAGATTTAGATGATAAAACAGATGTTCTAACATACCATAAGAAATTATTGGCTAAATGGAATCATTCTTCAAAAAATCTTGGTAAAATAATAAATGATCATATGAGTGCATGTGATAAATTTGGGCTAGGGTATGGTGATTACAGATATAGTAGGAATTTGAGTTATGAAAATGAAATTTCACAAAGTGTCTTTATGTGCAATAAAAGTGATTCTGAAAATCGACCTTTGCATACAAGGCTTGTTAAAACACGTGAAATGCAAGCTGTTCCTCCACCCATGACAGGGAATTATTTGCCCTCTGCCCTCTGGACCTGATGTTGAAATAGATGACTCACAATATACATATGGTCCAAGAAAGTCTCAACCAAGTAAACCTGAATCTCAAACAACTGAACTTGATACCTGTGACTCTAACACTAGTACAGAACCTTCTGAATTAGTGTCTGAACCAGTTGTAAATCAAGCATATATAGAAGTTCAACCTAAGGTTTGGTCTGATGCTCCTATAATTGAGGAGTACGAATCAGATAATGATGATGAACATATGTGTGTACATACTGAAGGACTTAATACATCTAGTTTTGCTAACAAGCAAGTAAAAATTCCTAGGGAAAATGTTAAGAATCAATATACACATAGTCAAAAACCTAAGGTCTACTGAAAGAGGATGTTTTGTTTGTGGTAGTTTTGGTCATTTAATAAGAGATTGTCATTATCATGTAAAATTGGCTAAACAAGTTGAACTACATAAAAAAAATATGACTAAGGGAAATGGTACAGGGGTGAGGAAACCAACATGGAACAATGTTCAAAGGGTTAACAAACAAAATCAATTTGTTCCCTTAGCAGTACAAACAAGAACTGGAATTAATCCAGTTAATACTGTTAAAGCTAGCGGTACTAACTATGTTAGTACTGCTAGACAAAAAATTGATGTTAGACCCATTGTGAATGATGTTAGACCATCAAATGTTTTTCACAAAACTCATTCACCATCATCAAGGCCTTTTAAAAGATCAACAGTACTAAAAACAAATTTTTCAAAACAAAAGGTTTATACTGTTAAGGTAAAAGAAGTTAGTACTGTTAGAGAAAAATGGGACACTGCTGTTAAGTCCTCAACATGTTGTAAATGAAGAACACCGGGATACAATAATAATATTCTCTCCAAATACATCCAACAATAACACAACCCTTTAATTTCCTCATAACACTTACTTTAATCCTATCCCACCAAACATGAAGTTTAATTATGATTCTATGGATATTAAGCTTGATGAAGAAGCTGGGTACACAACTAATGAGGAATCAGTTAGGAGTAAACATGAAGTAATTGACCCAGTTCGTGTTGTCAATACTCAGTCTTCGAAGAAGAGTTGAGTTCAGAAGAAGACCTTGATGAATGGTTAAATGCATAAATGGAAAAACACATGAGTAAGCAAGAGGAGAAAAATGAGGAAGATGCACTAATTGCTATTATAAAATCCATTAAAGAGGATATATAGGGTTGTTCATAAATATGCAAATAAGAGTTACCAGAAGCTTGATCTAAAAAAAATCTTTGAGGCCGTGGAAGACACTGTCAATAACTGAAGCTTCTTAAACGTAATTTGCCATTCACTTGAGGATGTTATAACCAAGAAGCTTCCATTCATCCTTTGCAATTAATATTATAACTCTTTTTGCTATAGTAATGGTATGGCACTAGTCAATAATGTCTATGGCCTAAGAGCATATATGAATATCTAAAGCTAGCTAATCTTGGGGGAGCCACTATGTCAGTCAAAATGGATGATATGACACAACAAGAAACATTAGGAACTGTGAAAAGTGTCCTGGTTAAAATTAATAAGTTTGAGTTCCCATGTGATTTTGTTGTTACTGAGTATGCTTGGAAATTTGAGGAAATGATTATCTTGGAATACCATTCTTAGAAAACCAATCATGCCGATAGATGTATTCCAGCCACGGGAAGAAATTTTGTTAGGATTGTCAAAGATAAGAATTAAATTTGACATAAAACATATTGACAGAGACTATGAAGACTTTGAAGGCCCAATCCTAGCCCTTGTACAGCCAATCTCAGCCATTGTACATACAAAACCCAGTTGGGCCCAATACCAAACCCAAGCCCAATAAAGGCCCAAAACTTTCTTTTGTAAAACATAGGGACTAAAAATGCAATTTTTAAAATATGTTTTATAAAGGACAATGAAATAGAAACAGATAGGGGACATGATTTGATAATTGTAACAAACTGTTTTTTTCCTTTAAAAGGCCAAGGGCCAGTTCTGCCAATCCTTGAAACCTTCTTTATCTTTGTTCTTTTAAAACATAAGGACTGATCTTGCAATACTATCAAACTTTTTATAACTAAAAGAAAAAAAAAGAAACAAAAGAAATGGAAAAGAAGTGAAACTCCAGGGTTTCTTTTTGCCAACTCTCGAACTTTCAAACCTGTAACCAATAAACACGGCTCTTTCCTCAACTTGTTTCCGCAACGCTCTTGAACCCCACCATCACATGACCAGCTTTTCACCTTTTACCCAACTCTATAACCGGTAATGCCATTCCCACCACCCACTAACTGTTAAACTCAGCCTCGCTGGCAATCCCCTCTCCCCTAAGAAAATCAATGGCCGAATTGAGCTTAAAACAAACACAACTCTAATCTAAGGGTTAGGATTGATGCTGAGACTTCACCTCACACAAGAAACACAAAGGGAGAAGCTATGATGATTAGAGGCTTATATAAATACAAGAAAACACAATGCCGAAGACCACCTTAGTTTTAGTTTAGCTTTTCTTAATTAATTTTTAATCAACTTGTAATTTAAATTTCCAGCTTTATTTTTAAGTGTATGTACTGTTTTAAAAGTCTCATTCAATGTTTAAAGTTGCTACTAAGTTCTTGTGATTTTCTATGTTTTTCGTATCTTAAATCCTTTGTTTAATCTTGAAGAAAATTATGTTAACTGGTTGCTTAATTCCCTGTTGTACTAGCATCACCTTACCTGCTGATTTTCCTGCATATCAAGTGTTATAAACCAATTCGACTTATTTAAGGGAGTGTTTGGTAAAAACCCAAAATGGGTCGAATTGGGGATTTCATGGTGTCTAACACTATCCCCTTGGCTGAGTGAGTGGTGTCAGTTTGAACAAGAACCCCCCCCCCCCCCCCCCCCCCCCCCCCCAAAGACAATCACAACCTATAGTTTATATTTCAAATTCAGTTAAACTTTTAAATTTTCTGCCTGATTTTTAGAAAAAGTCAGCTTGTTGCTTAAGCTGCCTAAACAGCTTAAGCAACATCTTTTGTGAGCTCATTTTAACCATAAAAAGTGTCTTTTTAAGAAGCTTTGCTCTGTCTCCTTTAATTGACCAAAAAAGTCCAAGTGTGGCTTTGCAATATTTTTGTTAAAACCCCCAATTTTAAGCATGCAATTCAGCGCTTAAATGTTTGCTAGACCCTCAGATCTTGAACATTAGCTTATTGGCCACCCTTATACAACTGTTTGGGAATTTTTTGGGGTAAACCTCCTTTTTGGGCTTATTTTCATAAGCCCAAATAAGCCCTTAATTCAGCCTACTGTTGCTCCCCTGGTGCAAAACCAAAAACTCAGCACTCTTTTTCTTTTAATTTAGCTTAATAAGCACTATGGCTTTTTGTAGATTAATTAAGCACTTAGGTTCCTTTTTAATTTCCCAAAGTAGTGTAGCTTTATTTTTTTTTTTTTTTTTTTTTTTTTCCTGGTAGACTTAGGTTTAATTTAAGCTCAAAATAGCCCTTTTTCTGCTCTTTCTCTCAAAACTGCCCAACTCAGTTATGCTGTTCAGGGCTTATATAGGGCTTAATTTTACTTCACATTTAGTTAAAATAAGTAGATTTAGCTTTAGTTTAAGTAGGCAAAAGAACCATACTTACATCACTTTTAAGCTTATTTTGAGGCTTTCTAGCTCAATGGAAAAAGCCAATAAGCTTTTTAGCTTATTAGGCTTTGTCAGTATTAATAAGCTAACTTTTCCAGCTTATTGAGCTAGTTTGCTATATACCCTTTTATAAAAATGATAAGCTAGTTCCACCTTTACAACTTTGTTTTTTGACTTGTAGCTTAAAAGCCTTTTGGATTAGTGTGAAATCGGGGTAAGTTTCAGGGGACTATTTGTTGTTTTTCCTCTTTTACTCTTAACTCTGTTTGTACTCTCAGCTTAATAGTAGTGTAGCTCGTTAGTCCTAATTGTATTTCACTGTCTAGTCCTTGCATGTTAGGTTTGTTCGTTTTTTAATTATTATTAAATTAATTTTAGGGTTAGTTTAATTAGTTTAATTAATTATAATTTGATACAGGTACTTTTTAGGGCTTTTTATATTTTGTTTCTCAACTTTTTCTTGATTTAATTTGATTTTTTCAGTTTTTTTATAGTTTTATTTTATGACTTTTTATATATTAATTAGTTTTAATTAGTTTTTAATCTTAGATAATTATAAAAAATACAAATTAACAAAAAATTATTTTTCTTTTTTATAAAATTTTCTTTGAATCAGTTAGTTTATTTAACAATTAAAAAATTATGTAGGGTAAATTTTGCTAAAAATTCAGTTCGGGCCCGTTTACCAGCCCGGATTTTCGTTTCTTACGTTTTGTTCGCTTTTTAACTCCGATTTTGAAATTTTTTACATTTTCTTTTAAGTTAGAATATTTTAATTTATTTAAATTTTAAAATTAATTTTATGACTTTATTTTTGTAATTTTTAGTTTTAGCTTGCGATTTAATTCCCGGTAGTCTATAATTGCATGTTTAATTTAGTTTATTAGTTTTAATTATTTTAGTTAAGTATTTTTAGCCTAATTACGTTCCCCGTAGATTTCTTAGGATTTCATTGCCATTTACCTTTATGCCTCGTCAGTTTAGGATTTATCAGTTATAACTATTTTGTTCCCGTAGTATTATTAGATTCCCAATTTTCCACTGCTTGTTTCAAGTAGAATAATTTTAGTGTTATATTCTTTAATTAATTTTAGTCTATCTAGTTAAAAATCAAGATCATTTGGTTGCTCAATTCAAATCATCATTCATTCGTATCGATTTACCTTCCAGACTCGTTGGGATGTACGACGGGAAAGCTCTATTACTACTTCTCGGTAACATTGGACTCTGCTTCTAGACTATCCTTTTACTATTATATTTGATATTTTATTATATTATATGTATTTTAAGGTATAGTCTGAGCGGATCCGTACCAAAGATTAGAAAAATTGTCACAAGAATCTGAGAATCAAAAAAATAATTTAAACATTAACATACTTCAAAAAACCCACAAAAATACATTTTATTACACTTTAACCAACTAGAAACTGATAATGCGCTCTTAATCTAACAAGGTAGGCTAAGGTGTAAAGGTGTAACGAAACAAACAGTTGGTGTTATTCCTAAAGGATTGACTCTATTGGTTTTTCTAAGAGTATCTTACTCTTAGGTTGAGAGTAAACAAAGGGTTTTTACGGGGATTTAACCAAACTAGTGTAGTTAGTTAATAAAAAAACATATTAAGGCATTTTGGGTGTAATCCTAAGAATTTACCAATTTAAACAAGTTACTCCATCTAAATCCATAGTACTCATTATTGTGGTCTCGAATAGATATACCAAGCCAAGTTCTAAAGTCTATAGCATCACCGGCACACTCATATTTTATGGAATTTGGGTAAACATTTAGAAACGGATAGGGCTATATTCTCACAATATCTAATAAGGGTTATGATGTACAGGTTATGTAACAAGTAATTTCACAAAAGTACGCTTGAAATTTTTTTAAATCTGAGCATAATTTAAGCATTTTATGTGAAAAATATGACAAGTATACATTCTAATTACCATCCCCCCCACTTTAACTATTTAACAACTGTCTCGTGGTATGATTAAAAACTATTAAAAATCGGAATTAAAGGAATTAGAATCGTGACAACTCCAATAATATTTTGCTCGGTAGATTCTCTAAGTTGAGTTTATAAGCAAGAATGTGTGTTGTAAATGAATCTGTATTCTAGCATGACTACAATCACACATAGGATTCCAGATGATCGATACTTCACAAACTTCATCAATTTTTTTGCAGCGAGGTCTCGTGCAAAATATAGGAAAAACATGCAAAATCCTATTTCGGGTATTCTACGTTAATTAAATAAGCTTACAAATAAACTGTACAGGAGACAATCGCCGTATTCCATAAAACTGGAATAGTTGTATTGAGAAAATCTGTAAAAAGTATCTAATTACGGTCAGTTCTGTTAAGTACTCCGTATATATTCATGTATCGCAGTATTGACATAACTGACAATAATGTTTAAAGTGAATAAAAATAAAGGAGTGATAACGTCCAGACATTCAATACGCCATATGGTATGGAGCGGATACGTCATATTGATGTCTAGGAAGACATACTTGATAAATAACAATTCAGGATGTCTCTTGGGAAGCACTTTTCTTTCAGCTAGTCTTTAAGTTAGACTTTTTTCCTTTTAGCTTCTTCACTCTATCTCATGCACGCTTATGTGCCCGTATGTGAGCCATTCTTTCATCCTTCGTCCATCATGTGAAAGATTTATTGATATGCATGGATTGCTTCCTTGCTTGTATTTGTCAAATCATCGTATTCATTCTCTTTTATAGCCACATACTCTTCGTCATCCTTGAATGAATACTTGACCATCTCGAATCTTCTTATATTGCAAATCGATGGATCATGACGTTCCTTCTTAGTGTCTTGAGTATCACCGGCGTTGTTTGCTTTATAATTTTTTTTAAAGATACGATTCATTATCAGATAAGGTTCATTTATCCTTCATAGTTTTGGCGTGCATACGGTCCTTGACCGGTATTTTCCATTAAGCGAATAGGGTTTCTCATGAGGAAATTAACTTCCACCTTCATTCTTCTTATTTTTCTAATACTCATATCTTGTTCGTGGAAGTTCTCAAATGTTTTTTCAACCATTCGCAGCAATTTCATTACTCCGGGTAGTTTGCATCCCCTCATGACTTCTTCAATTCATTGGCCTTATGCGTCAAAGCTTCTTCTTTCAGTTTCCATCAGTCAACTTATAATACCATTTGTGATCCTAAAATAAGTCATACATCGACTTGAACCATCCCAGTAGTTTCCACCGTTACAGACCCATCAATATTTGGAACTAACGTAGGCCATTTAGTCATCCATTCTTAAAACGTTTTATGGTTCGTAAATACGATCAACAGTTGATATGGTATCCCGTTTTCTGTCCATGGTTCCCTCAAAGTTCCCCCGTCATTATTATTATCATCTCATTACTCCTCGTAAGTTCTTGATCTTCTTTGGATTTCGAAATAAACAGTCATGTTGATATTTTAAGGAGATAGTTGAATTCATTGAATGCTTTACACAAGGGTGTCTCGTATTTCGATCTTGAAGATTTTGGCAGTTTCATCCATTTCACTTGAGCACTCATCCTCAAGATCCGATCCCTTTTCATTAGTAAGCTCAGTATCATCACTCCTCATTTTCCAGTAGTCCTATAAAGCACCCTTTAGTAAAAATATCCTTGTTTTTATAGTTCACCAACTTTGAGGCAATCAGGGGGAGTATTAGAACTTTGGATTAGTAGGGTCCCACTTAATCATGGTGGTTGTAATACCGCCAGTTCAAGAAGGCGGGTAGTATTTTTTGAAAAAATTAGCAGTTAAATCAACCCAACTATGAATTTATCCTTTAATCTCATCAAACCATTCATGCATCTCAACCATTGAGATTGGGAAAGACAAGACACTCTAAGGTTATTGATTTACATTGGCTAAATCAATTGGGTTAACAATTCTCAAGAAGTATTTGATATGATCAATCGCGTCTTCCTCATTAGTTTAACTAAAGGCATTATTGTGCAAATCATTAAGGAATTTTCCTTTCAGCCCACAAGCATTCTTTACATTCACCTTAATATTGTAATTCCGCGAATAACAATTTTGCTTGGTCATTAGTTGTGATTCTTTCTTGGTTGGTTCGTTCGTTATCTGCCATTACTTTCTTTATATCAAATAGCTATGATAAATATGATTCTGTTACAAAGGTAAAAAAAATATCAGAGGTTAGTGCTTGAAGAAGATAAAAAAAATTAAGGCACGGATTTTAAATACGATTTATGGCTTCTTGCGGTACTATATAGATGACTGATTACGCTGTATTTGATAAACATCAAATAGTTAATAATTTTAATATCAAATTCCCTATGAAAACGCTTATAAATATGTTATAAATGTCTAAAAAGGTTACTTAATTGTTTATATTTAGTTTTCAAGGGACCAAGTGAGCATTTTAGCAAAAGACGTGGGATTTGGACATGAAATGAACTAAAGTGAAGAGTTCAAGGCTTGTTACGGCTCAACATCCTCGAAGGATTACACCATAACATATTTTAAAGAAGAAATGAGTTATCACAGCTTTTATGGCGTAAAGCCTCTCCTAATTAACGTAACATTCAAAATTTTATAGAAGATGATTTATCGAGCCTGGCGTAACATAGGCGACTAAGGTTACAGCCATTAACATCATTTAGCCTAGAAGATTTGGAGCTTGCGTAAGCATGGTTACAGCGTGTAACGTTCTCATAAAGGGTTTTACGTTCGTAACAGTTTTCGATACTATATTTATAAAGCCGCATCGGCTCATTGTTCAATCACTCACTTCCACACTTCACAACATAGACTCTAAAGGGGGTGAACTCAAGCCTCAAGGTCGAAGCATTTCACCAAAAGTCCAAGGGAGAAGTCATTTTACACAATTCTTGTATTTAATTGTTCGTAACATTCATTGTAAGAAAAATGATGATCCAATCCATGTTTACTTTCATTAATTCTTGCATTTCTGTTACATAACGCGGCTATGCACATCTTAGTGTTAGGCCCGAAGATGTAATTGCTATTGATTGATTATTGTTTCCTGTTTGAATTATGGTTCTGTATGATATTCTTATAGCCTTTTATTGTTCCTTGTGTTTTTGGTTTGTTAGAGGGTCTGGCTTAGATCTTGTTAATCTTGTTATTAGACTTACCCTGTTGAACCTGGGATTAGCGGGGTACTAGGGTAGCTTGGCACCTATCCCTAGTGTAGGAATTTACCACATTACCGCCTTTGCCGTATTAAATTTTAAAGCACAGGAACTCTTTTAGAGGGGGTTAATAATCGGTTTAGATTATAGATTAGTCTTACGGATAGTTAGGGATTAACCACTACAAACTTGGATGCCTGCGTGTGCTCGTTAAAGGAAGTCGGGATGCGGATGTGAGTTTAAGGCCTTACTCAGTGCAAATGGGTTTATGTCGATATTTAGAACCCACTATGGAATTTAAATTGAACAATTGCTTTAGGAAATATAATCATAGCATTAGTAATGAATGGGATAGGTTAACACGTTTTTCTCCCTGAATTCTTCTATCACTTTACTCTATTGCATTTACTTTCCTGTAGTTATTAAAATCAACTTTAAAAACATTTTCAAATGTGACATAATCAAATTAGAACTAGTAAACCTTAGCTCTTAGGACGACCTTGGATTTACCAATCTACTGCACTATAAAAGACCGAGTTCTCTTCCCGTTAGGGCGTGTATCGGTAGACGAGTTTTATAATTTTAAAACTTGGCATATATTTATTTAAAACAATTTACGCATCAATTTTTTGGCGCCTCTGTCGGGGAACAAAAGATAGTTTTAATTTGACCCTCTTTCTTGATCATGACTAGGAGTAGCAACACAAAAGTGTTCACTCTTTTTGCTAACCCCGAAAGGCAATTTCAGATCAGAAAAGATATCACACCCATTGCGGGCCACAAACATTTATTCCTTCTATGTATCTGAATCGTCAGAATCAGAGTTAGAAGATTTAAATGAAATCGACATCGAAACACTTATGCTAGAACAATATCTGGCTCTAAATCGTAATAACTCACAAGTAGGGGTAAAAAGACCTGGGATTGGAAAGAACATCATTTTTGAAATCAAAAGTCAACTTTTGAGGGAATTACTTGAGAACACCTTCTTTGGAGGAAACACTGAAGATGCTTTGGAACACTTATAAAAAATATTAGAGATTGCCAGTTTATTCAACACACTTGGGATTTCGAGAAGTGACATAATGCTGCAAATTTTTCCCTTAACTCTTACAGGAGCAGCCAAGTGATGGTTGGGAAGCACTTCATCCGACTTACTAAAAACCTGGGATGAATTAAAACGAGTCTTCATCCGAAGATTCTGCCCACCCTCTGTAACTTTTAAACAAATAGGTTGAAATTCATAATTTTTTGGCAAAAAGAAGGCGAATCCCCCACAAACATCTAATCCCCTACACCTACAAAAAACCCAGTTCAAAAAACATGAGAAAAGATTTAATGACCTCCTCTTTAAGTGTCCATTTCATGATCTAAATGACTATCAAAAGGTAAATACTTTTTACAAATGGCCATAAGTTTTCTCGATATGTCAGGTTCTTGGATTCCGTGGCTTAATTACAAGGTTAACTGCTGTTGAGGCTTTGGATTCTCATTCAGGAGAAAGTAGACCACTCGCATAGATGGCACAAGGAGGAAAGTGATAAGAAAACTTCAAATAACTCTTTGAGTACTATCACTGATAAACTCATAAATCTGAATCATGATATGAACAATCTTATGGAAGACATCCATAAAATCAACCTAAAATCCAATATGAAGTTTTGCCACGAAGATGTAAAAAGTATGAGGACGAAGGGAAGCTAGTACAAATCAATTTAAAGTTCACTTATCCCTTGATAACTCAAAGAAACCTTCGAACAATACCTAAAAGGCAAAATATACTGGACAAATGGATGCAAAACTTCATGGAAAACACTAATAAAAACCTCCAAAGACACAAGTTAACCATTAAGAAACTCGAGAATTTTTTTTCACTTTGCCCAAGTTATAGCTGACCAAAAAAGCAACGCACTAGTCAGGAATGATATTCCTTATGCCTCAACTTTTGTACAACAAGAATGCACATTGAAATTAGAACCTCCTCAGGAAACGCCCAAAACAGAAACTTTTTCGAAAAGTAAAAGCGCTTTATGGAAACTCAAGCTAACGAAGATAAACTTCTTAAAAAACTAGAAGCGATCCGGTCAACACTCCTTAGTAAATGATATATCAAAAAACACCCGGAATACACCCGCATTTGAAGGATTTGGTTCAAATAAATTTCAAAATTGGAGGAATTATCCGTAGGTAAATTAAATACGCGTTGCTTTGCTAGTGTTTCAAAATGAGGCTTTCCTCCAAAGAAAATGATTAGGAGTTTTGTTTTACAGGCATTTTGGAATACTACGGTTAGTAATGCTCTTGCTGATTGAAGGGCTAGTATTAGTGTAATGTCGTTTTCTATGTTTAAACGCTTAGGTCTTGGGAACCCAAGACCGGTTAATATGGTAATCGAAATGGCAGATAGATCCATGCAATCTCCAAAAGGGATAGTTGAAAATGTTCTAGTAAAAATTCATAAGTTCATCTTTCTGGTAGACTTTGTTATTCTCGACATCGTCAAAGACAACAAAGTTCCAATAATCCTAGGAAGACCCATGCTAGCTACTGCACACTCATTAGAATAGACGTATTTGGAGAAAAAATCTTGTTAGAAGTTGGAAAAGAACAAGTTATTTTTAACGCCAAACGAAGGAGCACCCCTGTAACTGTTTCGCCTGTCTGCGCAATTAAAGATTTCGATGTTATTGTAACAAGCGGAGGGACCCAGAGACTTGGAGATTTTCTAATGGATGATGACCTCACTGAGGACTTGGGAAACTTTATCCAGGATAATAACCTATTTCTAAATTATGAAGATCCTGGAGCTAACCCTCCTTCCCCAAATAAATCTCCAAGTGGAAATTGGAACCCAGTTGAGGAATTTCAAGATTCTGACGATAACCTTGGTATTGGAAAGAAAATTTGTTGCATAGATGATCTGTGGGATGCCTAGATTTGGAAACTTTAACGAATGGGGCAACCCCTTTTTAAACTAGATTTTCTCAGCTATAGGAAATTAGAGTTAATAGATACAACCCTTATAATCTTTAGATTACTTGCAAAATAGTGTTTGTTAACTTCAACCCTTACATTGACCTAATTCCCCCATTTAATGTAATGTCTAGGCGTGCTTTTAACTCTTATTACTAAACGGGAACTTGTTTATACAGGAAATAACATTGTCAGGAAGGCAAGGAATCTGCAGGTGTTCATTGAATGCCACTCATTTTTAACTGATTTCATTATCTTAGAAAACGTAAACGAATTTGTTAAAAAAGGGCTAACAGAGGTAATAGTCGGTAAACCTTTCAAAGAGAAAATTAGATTAAAGGAAGATATAAGCAAAGGAATTCTCTGGTTTAAAATTGAAGATGATAAAACCATCTTCAACCTACCTCGAGCTGAGAGAAGGCTTAATAAGCTGACCACCAAACAACAAAACATGATGTCCCCCATTTTAAAAATAAGCGACGAGGATAAAGCTAAAGGAATTAGTCACCCTTATCAGAAAATAAAAGAATTCTATAAAGGATGTTTAATCCTAAGAGAAGTTTTTTTGTGCTTGTTTGTTTGTGTGAATTAAATGAAAAATTGCGTCTTAGACTTGGGTATGGTGTGACTTGGTAGTGCTTGTTACGGCGTATGTTTTTCACTTGTTTTTGCAGGCTCAACAACAAGGAGGGTAAAATTGAGACCGGCTCGACCCGTAATTGTGTGGTAAATGTAGCTGTTGTAGCAGCAGTTATGGCGTAACACCTAAGGTTAAGCCGTAACCACATCAATTACGGCGTAAACCTTTCCATGGTTACACCGTAACAACTAAACTAATTTTTTTTCAAAATTACCACTCAATTACTGCGTAACCACCGAGGTTACGTCGTAACCTCTTCTTAAAATCTAAAAATTTAAGTTTGTAAACATTTTTAAACCATATATATTGGTAAATAAACTTTGTGGGTATGTTCTCTAGAAACCCTCACGAGACTTCACTCGTCCACTTAGGCCACAAGTGGTTTAAAACGCTTGTTGCATACGATAAATGCAACCGCGATTCCTACAAAAGTGAGTTAGGATTTGTATAGTTTTGTATATTCTGTGCTATGATGCTTTCTATCTAGGTTTATGCTTTTGGTATTAGTCTTTCTTGCAGCTATGTAGGTAATGCACAAGATGAGGTGCTAGGATGCTAATCAAGCTGTAAGGAAGCATATCAAACTGGTCTAGTCGGATGCTTTATAGGTGGATGGTGATGTTACATGTGATGGTGGATGTTGCTCGAAGAAGCAGACTTGGAGCATGGCTTAGAGCATGTTGTCTCTTCATATTTCCTAGCAAATCCAGGGGAGTATTTCGTTCTAATTCTACTCTTATCTTTACTTTTCATTTCTTTAATGTACAATAGGGACATTGTACAAACCAAGTGCGGGGATGGGAGTAGAATTATCACTTGACCAATGTTTGCCTTTGATTTTTTAGTTTTCTTTAAAAAAAATTACCAATTTTTAATTTTTGACATGTTTTTCCTAATAAACTAAAATTAATCTTTGCCGAGCACACTATAACCCTTTATTCCAATTGGCGAGGTTAAGCCTAATAATTTCGTTTTCATCTATTATACAAAAATCTACCAAAATATGAGTGTGCCAGTAGTATTATAGACTTTAGAACTTGGCCTGTATATCATTTCAAAACCTAATCGATTAGTTGGAATAGGCAGTTCAAGAAGGCATCATCTTAGGAAATCACCCAAAAAGCCTATATGCGTGAGTTTATCGGCTTGTCACATTGACTTGTCGACCTCCCCGTGTAAAACCCTTTTGCTGCACTCAATATTAGTGCAAGATACCCCTAGATCACCTTGTTAAACCATTCCATGTTTAAACCCTATATGTTTCGTTACACCATTTCGCCTTAGCCTACCTTGTAGTCTTTATTTTCTTCGTGTTAAAATCTTTGGCTACTTTAGTCTATGGTTCGGGGGAATGGGAACGAGAAATGTATGCATTTGTGGAATACCAATCAGTTATGATCTATAAAGACCCCCTATATCATCACTTTTGACGTTGTTCATCTCAAGTGGGGGGATGTGCGTATAATATCAAATGTTACATGGGAAATAATAAAAAGATATAAACTCCTGAAGCATTTGCATGTTTAGAAAGAAGAAAAAAGAAAAGAGGGTGCAACTAAAAATCCACAAATGTCCTTAAGAATATAAAGATGGTGCAAATTAAAATGTAAAAAATGGAGCTAGTAGCCTATTATTGCACCAAGCCATCTCAACAATTATGAAGAATGGAGCTAGTAGCCCATTATTGAAGATTAGGTTTTCGAACTTAGACTCTTGGACCTATGGATGGACAGTAGCTAGTTATGACAACCTTAGATTGCTTTAGACTATTTGTTTCGTATTTTTATCTTAACAACCATTAAATGTGTATCCTATGTCTATCCTAACCCTTTATCACCCAATAAACCAATGTCACCCATGTTGCATTTGAGACTGTTTAAACCCTAATTCTAGTTGGTGGAGACTTGTGTACTTGCCAAGCTTATGATAGAATACATGCTATGACTGAGCAGTTGAGTGATCACCAAAATTGAAACACATAGATTAGTGAGAGTATGAGTGTGATTTGTTTTTCCTTTTGTGAGGTGCTTGGTTTAGAATTTTCTAGCATAGGTAATTTTTAAATTCATATCTTCCTTGATAACTAGGGAGATATCTTTTTGAGAATTATTTAAAAGTTCTATTTAAGGGTAAGTAGAAGTTAAGTGGGGGGATATTTTATAACATCAAATAATTAATACTTTTATATATTAAATTCCGGCGTTTATTGCCTCACTTTATATCATTTTTATATGAATTCGGTACTTAATTCATTTATTTGGTGAATTCGGGTAATTAGAGGCATTGGAACGGAAAAGATGCGGAAAAACGGCAAAATAAAGAAAATACGAGAGAAACCACATTATAGAAGATATTACGGCGTAACTCACCGTAATCATTTATTAATTACGATGATTTGGTGCTGACGAGGCATCACGGCGTAACGTCCGGTAGGAGTTACGCTGTAATCTATTATGGATAATATTTATTGCTGACTAAGGGTT
>BQNB010070739.1:0-33026 GCA_026074375.1 Tanacetum coccineum
ATTATATAGATTTACATGGTGAACATGTTGTGTTTGACATGTGGTGTTAAGTAGGATGTTAGCGACACGTGGTGTTGTTGTATGTTAGCAAATCTGTATGTGTCGTATTTGGTTTTGTTTTAAATTTTTGGGGCTCGGTACTCTATCTAAACTTTCCAATGTTGCTATAGATTGTGTTGATTTCTTTAAACATTTTGAGTTGATTATTGTTCATCAATGGATAATTTTCCAAAGTCGTTTCCGCTGGGTCATAGAGATCGTTTATTGGCTTTGTTTGATCAGGAAGTTGGTGAAGATGTTGCTAGGATCAGGGAATATAAGGGCGTGGCTTGTGTACTGAAGATCGTTATGCGGAGAGTGGAAGAGTGTATTGGGAAACTTAAGGCTCTTGGTGATTGTGAAGGTGCTGCTAAAACTGTGAGGTTTATGGATGGGATGCAGCTGGATGATATGGATAAGTGTGACCGTTTGTTGTTGTTGATGAATGAGATGGAGGCTAAGGCACGCGAGAAGTCTAGGTTTATTTTAATTCTTAGTGGTTATGTGGTGGATTAAAGATGTTTACGATGTCTAAGTTGTGTTTTCTTCGTTGAATAAGCGTGAAGACAGAACGATTGCAACAAAACTTAATAGGTTGCGTGAGGAGATGTTGGTTATTTGTGAGAAGAGGAGGAATCTCGTGGATGAGTTGAGGAGTATCAGAGGAATTGTTATTATCAAGATGGCTGCTGAATTTGTGATTGATATTGTTAGGAAAGATAATGCTCAGGTAGCGCGGTTACGTGAGGTTGAGAGTCAAATGGAATTTAGAGCTCTTGAAAAGGAGCTGTGTGTTCAGAAAATCGCAGGAAACATACCTTATTAGAAGGGGGAAGTGGAAGACGGTATGTGTGGTTTGTAAGGTGTTTTTGCCTTGCGTCAAATAAACATGCTATAGTGCTTATATGTTGTTAGATATTAGAAAAAGACTCGGCCACCCCGTGTATTTTACCGTTTATTATAGCTCATAGTTAATCGTTTAATGTATAACAATCGGTAATGGGCCGGGTATTAAATCCAACGTGTAAGCCCTATACCATGGACTTTAGGCTTGTTTGTAACTCACTATAGAACCTCTTCCATGTCATGGAAGAGGTGGTTAGTCATTTTCATAATACAAGTTCATTTTCTCTCACTAGAAAGTTTTTCTCTCTAACTTTCTCTTTCTAGACTTGACTAATCCGTCCATCTTTCATTGTGTTATGATTTCTAGTATCCTACAATTGGTATCAGAGCACATGGGATGATTAGCTAGATTGTGTGTGCGTTTTCTTGGTTAGTTTAGATCAAAAGTTAGGTTTTTGAAGGTTTATAGTCTTGTTCTTGGTTCTCTTTGATCTTGACATTTGTGATGTTAGAGTTCATGTTTTTATAGTTGCTATAGCCTTCTAGTACCAAGTTGTGCAAAAGGAACCAAGCAAAAACGTTCAAAAGGGTGATTTTTAGGCGTTTTTAGGCAAAAATACAAGTTTTTCTAGCTAGCGAGTTAAGGCACTATTTGAAGATCTTCGTAGCGAGTTGTGGTACTGTTCTGGCGAGTTGTCAGACTAGTACACTAGTTGTCAGGTCGTACTGTGTTAGCGACTTGTCTTTTTATGCAGGTTGACTTTTTGTTCAGGTAGCGACTTGAGGTAGCGAGTTGACTTTTATTGTAGTTAGCAAGTTGAGGCCAGCGAGTTACAGGTTATCTAAAGACTATTTTCTAGCGACTTAAGAACAAAAACTCCGTTCATTTGATTTCTTGTTAGCGAGTTGTCAAGGCTTCTTCATAGCGAGTTGAGGCTAGCGAGTTATAGGTTATCTGAAGACCATTTTCTAGCGACTTGAGAAAAGAAACTTTGTCCATTTGATTTCTACATAATAGCGAGATGTCAAGTCTCTTCACAGCGAGTTAGAGGGTAGGGAGTTGTGAAATTTCAGACTTTTGGACTTTTGGACTAAATTCAACTTGTAATCTTAACAAACTTGTACAACAACTCACCATTTCAAACAATCAATCAGCACTTTTAACATACAATCACTAATTATTGTTAGATCAACTTAAATCATTTCACAATCAATTAAGATGGCTAATCTTTTGGAAGATATCCAATGTGCCGGTTCTGATACCCGACCGCCTATGCTTGATAGGACTGACTTTGCATAGTGGCAATAACGTATTTGATTGTATTGTCGGGGTAAAAAGAATAGGGTGAACATTCTAAAGTCGATTAATAAAGGACCTTTTCAGATGGGAAATATTAGAGACATAATTGTTGAACGTACAGAAGGTGCCCAGCAACTAGGTCCTGAACGAGCTCGAGTCTATTCGAACCTTTCACATGAGGATAAGGATATGTATAATGCTGACATTCGGGCAACAAACATGCTACTTTAAGGGTTACCAAAAGACATCTACACTCTCATCAATCATTACACTGAAGCAAAAGACATTTGGGATAATGTGAAGATGTTCCTAGAAGGTTCACAACTGTATGATGACTTTGGACACTTCCGTCAGAACAAAGAAGAAACCATTCATGACTATTATGTCCGGTTTGCCAAGCTCATCAACGACATGTGAAACATCAAGATGACCATGTCCAGAATGCAGTTGAACTTAAAGTTTGTTAATAACATGTTGTCTGAATGGGGTAGATTTGTAACAGCAGTGAAACTGAACCGAGGATTGAGGGACTCCAACTATGATCAGCTGTATGCTTATCTGAAGCAACACGAGGCACACGCCAATGAGAACAAAAGGATGTTGGATCGATTCACTCAACACACTGTTGACCCTCTTGCCTCGATGTCCAATGCTTCACATCAACAGTACTATCCACAATCATCTACAGCTCCACCATCCACATATGTTCCACCACACTTTGCTGAAAATTCTCAACTTGATTCGGGACTCTATCGAATGGACAACTTAATTGAGAACTTAACCAACACACTTGCCTTACTCACCCAATCATACAAAACATACCTTCCTCAAACAAACAATCAACTCATAACTTCATCAAATACAAGAAACCAAGCCACAGTTCAAGACGGCAGGGTTTTAGTTCAGAATGTTTAGGGTCGACAGAATAGAGGTCAGGGGAATAATGCACAGGGTGCAAGTACAGCTGGTTATGAGGGAGCTCAGAACAGAGTTGGGAATGCAAATCTAGGTCAAGCAAGACAGATTAAGTGTTACAACTGCAACGGTATAGGCCACATAGCAAGGAACAGCACTCAGCCCAAGCGACCACAGAACTCAGAATACTTCAAAGACAAGATGTTGCTGATGCAAGCTCAGGAGAATGGGGTGGCATTGTATGAAGAATAGTTGCTATTTATTGCAGGTGGACAAGACAATGCTATTGATAAAGATGTGGATTAGCAACCAGTTCAGGACTCAGCACTCAATGTGGATAATGTGTTTCAAGCTGATGACTGTGATGCTTTTGATTCTGATGTTGATGAGGCTCCTACTACACAGACTATGTTCATGGCAAATCTCTCATCCGCATATCCTATTTATGATGAAGCCAGTCCGTTTCGGACATTCTATCTGAGGTACCAGATCATGACAACTATCAGGATGCTATTTGTAAACATCATAAAGTACACAAGATGCATGATGATGTACAACCAAACTACGTTGTTGACTCACATGATGATTATACGAGTGATAGTAATATGATTCCGTATGATAAGTATGTAAAGGACAACGTAGTGCTAGTTATACAAAGTAATATATCTTCTGTACCAAATGATGCATGCAGGATGATATTAAATGATATATATGCATCGTCTGCCCAATATGTCTCTATAACAACACAGAACAATGTAGTTGATAAATCATTGACTGCGGAACTTGCAACATATAATGAACAAGTTGAACTGTATGAAAGACGGGCCAAGTTTGAATTAACAGAAAGAGAACAAAAGATTGATGAACAATTAAGAATAGTTATCATTGATCGTAATATTAAGGAAGAAAATTTGAAAAAGAAACTTCATTCTTTAAAACTGTAACTTACCTCTACCATCAACCATAACAAGTTAATGGTAGAAGAAGTTACATCTTTGAAAAAGGATTTTAAACAGAAAGAAAATAAATTCCTTGAAGCATTTTTAGACATGAAAGCTTTAAAAGAAAAGGTCAAGGATAAATTATACAAACAAGACCAGTCTCTTCAAATAGTTCACATGCTGTGTAAACCAAAGCCCTATTAGGATGAATAGAGCAAGGTAGCTATTGGCTACAAGAACCCTTTATGTCTCACTCGTGAAAAGTAAGTTCAGCCTACTCTATATAATGGTTATGAAATTATTAAAACTAATCATGTCCCGGCCATAGTATACAACTCAGAGGATACCCTAGAGATAGCTGATATCACTAGGTGGAAAATGAATGGACAAAATGAATAGATCTCTGAGTGGGTGATCATTAAGGTTAAGTTTACACCACCTTGATTACTCGAAAGAGTATTATTTAGCATCATTCACACAACAGAAGCAATTGACCCCTGAGCAAATATTTTGGTCTCAATATCTCATCAAGATGAAAGAAGAAGCTTTCAAAAAGCAAATTGCCTCAAGACCAATCAAAGCATTGACCCCAGGGTGCTTCCAACAAAAATTCAAGTGAAAATTAATATTTTTTGCACTTATACAAATTTTTTTTGGAATTTGAGAAAACCTGTAAAAGAGAATTACTATCAACTGAGCTCACTAAAGGGGTAAGGGGTTTTGGAACCAAAAACACTAATGTTACCTAACCGAGGTTCATTCATTTTCAAAACACTTTAAAAGAAACATTTTGAGGGAATTCAATGGCTTTATCTAAAGAAATATTAAAGAATTGAAAGAATTTTTGAAGAGTTGGAAGCTGATGTTGACCAAAATGTTATAAATAGGAAGGCATTGATGAGATTGAGGTGGATAAACTTCTTATTGCAAAATGATATTTTATTGATGATTGCTTGTCCAATGAAGTGTTTATTTTTGCAACGATATTTCTTGAGCTTACTGTATCTAGATTTACTAAAATGCATGAAGCCCACACCATTGTTCAAACACGTTGTCTGGAACTTGAAGCAGAGCTTTCTAAATTACGGGATAAGGTTTAAAAAGATGATCATACTGAATTAGTAAAATGTTTTTCCAATCTTGAGGTTAATCACTTAAATTTACAGTTAAAGTATCAAAACCTTAAAGAAAGTTTTGGAAACGACCCATCTTTACACGCTTGAGATACTCCTAATTTTGACTCAGTCTTTGTAATCGAAAACATGAAAGCTTCCATTCAAGGATAGGATAACGCCATCAAAAAATTAAGAACGCAAATCTCTCAATTGAAAGAGACCCGTAGTGAAGCAGACCATACTCTTGATTTTAGGACCTTAGATTTTCAGATCACTCAATTAACTGAAAAAGTCTTCGTTCTTTAAGAACAAAATGAGCTTTTTAGGGCAGAGAATGAAAAAGTTAAAAAACATTACAAGGAATTGTACGATTCTATTAAGATCACGCGTGCTAAGCATATTAGAAAAGATCTAACGCATGGCTAACTGAAAATTAGAATCTAAAAGCCCAAATACATGAAAATCTGAAATGCAACACTAAGGAGTCTATAAAACCAAGAATTCTTGCACTCGGTAGGTTTGCTATAGATGTTGAACCAATTCCCCTTCACAATTGAACAACAGGGAAGTTCATCTACATTATCTCAAACATCTTAAGGAACGTGTAGAAACCCTTCGCGAGATAGTAGAGGAAGCTAAGGTTGAAAGACCATTCGATAGATCACTTGCATCTACTTGCCTTTACACCAAACACTCTCAAGAACTCTTAGAATATGCAATTGGCACTTGTCCGAAAGCCTTAAACCAACGAGATAAAAAAGCATGCTCCTATCTCTGTAATTAGGAAAAAGCAAGTTACTTTTGAAGAAACAATGTGAACGTCAAAGAGTAACACACACAAACATGTAGAGACAACTGAACATCAGAAGACTAATGTCCCCTGTGCCTCCTTATATGGAGGTATAAATGTTGCATCAATGCTAGCGGTTCACAGACTAGGGGCAATACCAAGAAAAATAGGATTCGCCAGCTAAAGGTGTTAACAAGAAGAAAGTGGAAGAACACCCTGGGACAAATAAGTCGAACTTAAGAACCACGAATCGTGTTGATTCTAGTAGTAGCTCTAAGCGTACTGTAATTAATTTGAATTTTGATTCTGTTTGCCAAACATGTAACAAATGTTTAATTTCTGCAAATCATGATGTGTGCGTGGTTGATTATTTGAAATCCGTTAAGACATCCCCCTTTATTCATAATATTCATAATGTTGTGCGCCAAAGTTAAGCAGTTTGTAAACACTAAGCAAGTTAGTGCTAGTATTGGAAACCCACTCAGGAAAGTGCTTTCTAATGTTGGTCAAATGGAGACCCACGGGAGATTTTCATTTTAGGGAGATCAGAATGCCCTTTTAAATTGGCTCACTAAACACATAGTAGCTATTGCTATGCAAACGTGAATACAGGCCTTTAACTTGTGGCTAACCAACAGGAACCCTACCAAATTGCGGGGATATCAAAGTTCCAATATCTCTCTATCTTCGTCTTTTTCTATATGTAGGTCGAACGATCGTCATTTGGTATTTGACTATAGTGCTCATAACAGATGACGGGGATGTCGCTCACGCTCAAGAATTTGTGAAAAAGTTCATCGGGACAGTTAGATTCGGGATTGACATTTGGGGCTATTATAGGTTATGGAGATTATGTGATTGGTGACAGTGTGTAATCTCCAGGGTATACTATGTGGAAGGACTAGGACACAATCTGTTCTTTGTTGGATAATTTTTGCCACTCTGATTTGGAAGTTGCATTCAGGAAAATTCATGGTTATGTTGAGATAGGATGGTGTTGAATTTAATTAAGGTTCTAGTCGTTCTTAATTTTGTACCACTCCCAAATCCTCAGTTGAATACATGATTGAAAGTCCTATCCATTTACCTGTTGTCTAAGGCCTCCAAGAATAAATATGGTTATGGCATCGTGTTTAAACACACTTGAACTTACGTTACCATTAATGGACTTGCAGATAAGGACTTAGTCATAGGTCTACTATATTGATATTTGAGAAAGATCATCTTGCTATGCATGTCAACTAGAAAGAGCAAAAAGAATAAACCACACAAACCCAAAACCAAAAACACCAACTTGGAATTCTTAATTACCTGTTAGGAATAATCTTTTGTGATTAATACTGCACAGTAAATAAAGGAGTTAGTACTGTCAGCATAAAGTTAGTACTGCCAAGGAAACTTAATACTGCCAAGTGAAGAAGTTTGTACTGCTAAATGGTCAAAGCTGATGATATGAAGATAAGGAATGAATGGAGGTGATTTCAGGATGTTTAGTTTGCAATTGTAACTTTCCGATCAGTCTAGGCAGATATGTGAGTTAATGGCGCTCCTTGTATTTCTATAAAAGGAGATCCCTAGAGTAGTGATAGTTAGAACTTCAAGATATATACTTAGAGAGAATTTTTGTTATTGCTTCAAGGTTGTGTAACCCCAGTACTTAGAGTGAGTACTAGTATTTTTTAATATTGGAGCGTGCCCCGAGTGATTTTTAGTGTTTATTGTTGTGAGTAATCGTTATGTTTCATTCATATATTTCTCTGAGTATCAAAGTGTAGTTTCCGCATACATTTGGTATATTCACAAAGTCTCAATCTTTTGTTATTTTGGATTCTTCCAACAGGTAACAAAACTCTTTTATATTCTAAAGAAACCGATCATGGGTGGGGGATCAACAAGTGGTATCAGAGCCTGTGCTTTGAGAAACTTTGATCTAGAGAAAATGGAGTTAGAAAATTCTCTATATCATTTGTTGGCAAAGCTTCCATACTTAAATTGGAGTAGTATGAGATGTGGGAAATAAGGTATCAAGACTTGTACTTTCAGATCAAGACTATGCATTATGGGAGGTGATAGAAAATGGGAACTCATGGGTTCCTATTCCTGTTACAGCACCAGAATCAGGTCCATCAACAGCATTAAAAATGACTGTGCCCTCTACTACCGAAGAAAAGATGTGCAAGAAAAATGATGTCAAAGCCAGAAGTCTTCTTCTCATGGCTCTCCCAAATGAACATCAACTTACCTTCAACCAGTATGCTGATGCTCAATCTATGTTTATTGCTATTAAAGCTCGTTTTGGAGGAAATGATGCTACAAAGAAGACACAAAAGGCATTATTGAAGCAGCAGTATGAAAACTTCAATGCTACAAGCTCAGAATCTTTGGACTCTATCTTTAAACCGGGTCAAATGCTTTTAGTAGATTGGCATTAAATTTGGTGTAGATACTTATCCAGAGGGATTTAAATGTTAAGTTTTGAGAAGCTTACCTTCAGAATGGGATACTCATTGTAGTTGTCTGGATGAACAAACCCGACTTTGAAAACTTGGGTTTGGATGATTTGTACAACCAATTTTAAATTGTTGATCAAAAGGTTAAAGAGAAACTGTTGCTGCTATTAATGATGACATAAACTTGGCATTCCTAACCACTACCAGTACTTAGCAGTACTATACTCTATTATTACTTGGTATACCTGGAGTTTAGTACTGGCAAACTCCAAGTAATAATGCTAGTGCTGAATCTAGTACTGATAGTTTAGTGATGCCACAGCTTATGCCTTTTTATCCTCTCAGCCATAAGGATCTCAACTTGTTCATGAAGATCTTGAGCAAATTCATGACGATGATTTAGAAGAAATGGATCGAAAGTGGAATATGGCACTTTTGAGCATGAGGGCAAGGAAGTTCTATCAGAGTACTGGAGGAAGATGTATTAATGGAAAGTTAGTATGTGGGTATGATAAATCTAAAGTAGAATGTTTCAATTGGTCATAAAATTGGGACATTTGCCAGAGAATGCAGATGTACCAGAAGTAAAGAAAAACAGTAACTGGAAATCAGCAAGTTTAAAAACATGTAAGGATTGATGATGGGCCTCTGAAAGGCAAATGTGTGCCATAGTTGCGTGGTGGTTTTGACTGGATGATATGGAGGGATGAAGTTCAAGCAAACATGGCTCTCATGGCTTTTTCTGATTCTGAGGTATCTTGCTCTAAATCTTGTTTGCTAAATTATGAAACTCTTAAAAAACAGTATGATGATTTACTAGTTAAATTAGATGATACTGCTTTTAAAGCATCTACATATAAAAGAAGGCTGCTCAATCTTAGAAGCCAAAGTTGTTAAATATAAGGAATTGAAGTTTTGTTTTCTGAAGCGTTGACACTTGTTGAAAAGACGTGTAGGACATAAGGATTATCTTATAGGGTTAGTAAGTCTGAACGGGAAAAAAGGTAAGGAAGAAAAGGAGGGTATTGTATTTAAGCAGCAAAGTTGAAACACTCATCTAAAGACTTAGATGTTTTCGTTAGCAAGTCAGGAAACTGCAAAAGCAAAAGGGGCTTTGGTTTACAATGCTGTCCCCTCACCTCATCACTTAATTCTGAACAACCAACACCTTTAGATTTGTTTATTTCAGGTCTTGAGGAATTTTAACTACCTGGATAAATTGGTGGGTCCTAGGAATTCAAGTTCAAAGCCAACCACTGTGTGTAATAGAGAGTCAAATAATTCTAAGGAGAATATTGATGACTCTTTAACTCAACAACCCAAGTCTGTTACTGAAACTAGCTCTGCTGTGCCTACACTTAAGGTAGACACAAAATGGAAAGAAAAGTTTTTCAATCATGCAAATAATGTTAGGTTAGAAGAACTAAAAGGCTTGTTGCGAATATTATGATGCCCCATAAATTGACAGAATTGGTGTCAAGATGATGAGGAAGAAGATGAGTCTACCCCATATGTAGAAGAAATTTACCTAACTGTACTAAGGAAGCATCTGTTATACACTGTCAAACCAAGTTTAAGAATAGTTAGGTCATGCTGAGATGTATAGGTACAGAGACCTAGGGGGACCAAAGATAGTTAGGAATGGTCAGAAACTTGATCTATTTGGGAATGCTAACTTTGTTTTAATAACTAAGAATGTTTATTTGTGTGATTTTGAATCACATTCAAATATTTTGTCCTAATGCTTATAAACATATGGTTCCTAGAGCCACTAATGAAGATGGCCTGAAATCTGTCAAAATTGCCAAAAACTTTTAGTACTGTTAGGTCTGTTAACACTGCCAGGACCTGTTTAGTAATGACTAGGGGTTTAATACTGTTAGGCCTATAATACTGCTCACCCCAAAACCAACAGTTTCTTGTGCTAGGCCACAGACTCATTTCAAAATTATGCTACAAAGGCCCTTTTTCAGAATACAACATTAAACAATAGGTCTAATAATCAATATTGTCAACTAAACAAACTGTTAATACTGTTAGGCCAAATGTTAATACTGTCAGGGCAAGGGGATTTAATGCTGTTAAGCCCTCAGCATGTTGGGTTTGGAGACCTATCAAACCCAATGGTGCATCACTAGTCTTTAACAAATATAATTACATTGATGCACGAGGCAGATCCAAGTCAGTAATGGCTTGGGTCCCCAAAGATAACTAACTTCATAAGTTTTGTGTGCAGAGCAATTCACAGCTAAATGATAAAGGATTTGTGGATAGTGGATGCTCAAGGCACATGTCTGGAAACATAGCCCATCTTTCAGATTTCAAAGACTTTAATGGAGGTTATGTTACTTTTGGTGGAGGAGCAAATGGAGGAAAAATCACTGGAAAAGGTACAATTAAAACTGATAAACTTGATTTTGAGGATGTATACTTTGTCAAAGAGTTGAAGTTCAACCTTTTTAGTGTCTCACAAATGTGTGACAAAAAGAACTATGTTCTTTTTACTGACTCTGAATGTCTTGTTCTATCTCCTAATTTTAAGTTGCCTGATGAAAGTCAGATACTTCTTAAAATTCCTAGACAGAATAACATGTACAGTTTTGATATGAAAAACATAGTTCCTAAAGATGGTTTAACTTGTCTAGTTGCAAAGGCTACATCTGAGGAATCAATGTTATGGCATAGGAGGCTTGGTCATGTCAATTTCAAAAATATCAATAAACTTGTCAAAGAAAATCTTGTAAGAGATTTGCCTTTAAAAAGATTTGAGAATGACCAAACATGTGTTGCCTGTCTTAAAGGCAAGCAACATAGAGTCTCTTGTAAGACCAAGGCCTTTAGTCCCATTACTAAGCCATTGTTTATGCTACACATGGATCTTTTTGGTCCAACTTTTGTTAGTAGTTTAATGCATAAAAAATACTGCTTGGTAGTTACTGATGATTATAGTAGATTTTCTTGGGTTTTCTTTTTAAGAACTAAGGATGAAACTAGTGAGATCCTTAAAAACTTTATCAAAGAGATAGAAAATCTAGTGGATAAGAAAGTTAAAATAATCAGAAGTGATAATGGGACAGAATTTAAAAACCATGTGATGGATGAGTTCTGTAGAGAAAAAGGTATCAAAAGAGAATATAGTGTAGCAAGGACACCTCAGCAAAATGGTGTAGCTGAAAGAAAGAATAGGACTCTCATTGAGGCTGCTAGAACAATGTTAGCTGACTCTAAGTTACCTACAACATTTTGGGCAGAAGCTGTTTCTACTGCTTGCTATGTACAGAATAGGGTCTTAATAGTCAAGCCTCATAACAAGACTCCTTATGAACTCTTTAGGGGTATTAAACCAGCTATAGGCTTCATGAAACCATTTGGATGTCATGTTACTATTCTCAATACCTTAGATAAGTTGGGCAAGTTTGATGGAAAAAGTGATGAAGGTTTCTTTGTTGGGTATTCCTTAAGTAGCAAAGCTTTTAGGGTATACAACATTAGAACCAGAAAAGTACAGGAAAACTTGCATGTTGGGTTCTTAGAGAATAAACCTATGTTAGAAGGAAATGGTCCAAAGTGGCTGTTTGATCTTGATTCTCTAACCCAATCAATGAATTATGTACCAGTGGTTGCAGGGACTTTTTCTAATGTTTCTGCAGGTATACAAGGAGTTTCTGAGTCCAGCACATCCTCTCAACAAGATCAAGATTGTATTGTCATGCCAATTTGGAAGGATGCTTCATATACCTTTGAAGATACTTTATCAAATCTGTTGCTGATGCCAAAAAGACAAGATTCAAGTTGTGGACTCATGAGGATTGCAGTTTTCTAGATGATGGTTTTGATGAACACCAAGTTAATACTGCTAGTCCACAGGTTAATACTGGTAGTGGAGCAATTAGTACTGCTACTCCTGAAGTTAATACTGCTACTTCTGAAGGATTGATGGGACCAATTCCTACACTGAAGTCACACAAGCGAGGATCAGCATATGATTTGGGGAATCTTTCACATCTTATGCAGTTTCCTCCACCCTCATACAAGTATTTACATGGATCATCTTATTGATCATGTGATTGAGTGTTGTGCAGTATTCTATTCAAACAAGAAGGATGAAACTCTTATTCTGAACTAGTATTTCTTAGTGTATTTATGAAGGAACAGACTCACCAGGCTTACATACATGCCTTTTGCCTGTTTCTTATCTCAGGAAGAACCAAAGAGAGTGTCTAAAGCCCTAGTGATCCTGCTGGGTAGAGGCAATGCAAGAAGAACTCCTTACAGTTCAAGTTAAAAATGTATGGTTCTTGTAGATATGCATAAGGGACATAGGGTATTGGTACAAAGTAGGTCTTCAGATACAAGAATAGATGAGAGGGGGATTTGTTGTAAGGAACAAAAGCAAGGCTTGTTGAACAAGGCGAATACACAAGAAAAGGTATTGACTATGATGAAGTGTTTGCTCTAGTGGCAGAATAGAAGCCATAAGAATATTTCTGGCTTATGCTTCTTACATGGGTTTCACTGTCTACCAAATGGATGTCAAAAGTGCTTTCCTATATGGTCAAATTGAAGAGGAGGTGTATGTATTGTCAACCTCCAGGCTTTGAAGATCCTGACCATCCTGATAAAGTCTATAAAGTTGTGAAAGCACTATATGGACTTCATCAAGCACCCAGAGCTTGGTATGACACATTGGCCACTTATCTCTTGAGCAATGGATTTCAAAGAGGCCAAATTGATCAAACTTTATTCATCAAAAGTCAAAAAAGCCATATCTTGCTTGTTTAAATCTATGTAGATGACATTATTTTTGGATCTACCAAGAAGGAGCTTTGTGAAGAGTTTGAGAAGCTTATGAAGGATAAGTTTTAGATGAGTTCTATAGGAGAACTCACTTTCTTTGGGATTACAGGTTCAACAAAGAAGTAAGGTATTTATTAGTCAAGATAAATATGTCCATGACATCCTGAAGAAGTTCAACTACTCAGATGTGAAGTCTGCCTCCACTCCCACTGATTTGGAAAGGCCTTTGGTTAAAGATGCAGATGCTGATGATGTTGATGAACATCTTTATAGATCCATGATTGGATCTTTGATGTATCTTACAGCATCTAGACCAGATATCATGTTGGCAGATTGTGCATGTGCATGGTTTCATGTTTCTCCCTAACTTCCCATCTTTTATCTGTTACTATTGTCAAAGAATTTTTAGAACCCTCAAACGGCAAACCATCTCTAGTCTTGGGTATTCTAAGGATTCTCCATTGGAGTTAGTTGCTTATATGATAGTGGACTATGATGGAGCTACACTTGATAGAAGTCAACCACTGGAGGTTTGTCATTTTTTGGGAAATAGATTGATTTTTGCAGTGAAGAACAAACTGTGGTTGCCACTTCTATCAACTGAAGCTTGAATATGTGGCTGACTGGAAATTGTTGTGGACAAGTTCTCTGGATCCAAAAACCAATTGCTTGTTTATGGGATACAATTTAATGAGCACTATTATTTACATTGAAATACCAGAGAGTACTATTTGTATCATAGAAAATCCTGTTCTACATTCTAAAACAAAACATATAGAGATTAGGCATCACTTTATAGTATTGTAATAATACTAAAAAGTTGATTCAAATGGCTAAAATTGATACTCAACTTAATGTAGCAGATCTTCTTACAAAGGGTTTTGATGCTGGTAGATTTCAGTACTTGGTTTCAAGTATTGGAATGCTAAATCCCTAAGGCCTAAATCTCTTGCTTGTTTTGTAAAGTTTGTTAAATATTAGTACTGTTAGCTATTTGTAAATTAATACTGCTAGGTATAATTAGTACTGCTAGTTATAGTTAAAACTGTTTGTTAAAACTGTTACTTATAAGTTAGTACTGCTAGTTATTTCTATGTATCTTTGTTAATCCTGTGAATAACACTTAATACTGTTAAACAAGAAACATGTTTGGATTTTGTTTTTCTTGGTTTTAAGCTAACTTTTCAGGATATACAATGAAGTGTGAAATTGTTTATTCCATGATGCATTATTTAAGGGGAGGAATTCATGCTGCGTCTGATATTCTTGCCTCTGATTGTTCTTCCAGTGTTGGGTGTTTACTATTCTCACAAAAAAATGGTCATCTATTCACTGTCTTTTATTAGGACATCAAGAATTGACTAGTCCAGAGCAAACGGCTACTGGTAAAGACTTTCCAAATCCGTTGATAGTTGATAGTTTACTAAAAACTATATGGTCTCCATGCACCATGTTGTTACAATGAAGCATTGGCTAGTCCAGAGCAAACGGCTACTGGTAAAGACCAATCTCAATCTGTTTCTAGTTGGTATTTACTCAACAACTATATGGTTATCATGCACCATGTGTTTTAATAATGCAAAGGCTAGTCCAAACAAACGGCTATGGTATACGACTCATCATCGTTTATCGGCTGGTAGTTGCCAAAAAAACTACACTTTGTGTGATTGTTGTGAGCTAATACAAATGAAGTGAATTGGGTGAGCTCAAAAATAGAAAGTGAGACTGTGTGAAAAAATAGACAGAGTGAAAAGTGAGCCAAAATAATTGAGAGATGAAATGTGAGCCTAAAAACAGAAAAGAGAGATTGTGTGAAGTTATTCTTTCAAGTCTTACAAACATATGGAGTTTGTACTGCTTAAGGGTGGAGGACGTTAATACTGCTAGGTCATTTTTTAGTACTGCTAGGCCATTCTTTAATATGTTGGATGACTGTTAGTTACTGTTTGGGGCCTAACTGAGTTTCCAATTAATTAAATAGTAACCGTTGAGATATTTCTGCCAAATACCTATGGAATAGGGGTTTGACTATTAGGTACTTTCGGTGGTTAATATTATATATTATATGCTGTTTTTCACCATATCTTCTATATACTTAATTTTGGTTTCAAAATAATAACTCTCTGTTTTCTCATTAATTTGCGATTAACTTTCTCCAGCCTATATCCATACATACAACGATCATATCCCACTCAATACTTCACATTGTTACTCATGGCACATTTGGATTTTTGTGATAAACATAACATGGTAGCTTGTCTGGAGAAATCTACGGGTAGTGCAGGGTTTCATCCAATCATTGATTTCATCACTCGAAGTCATATTTGTTATGCACTTTCTAAGAAACCAGAGGTGTGTGTCTCATTTATAAGACAATTTTGGAGGTCTGCTGAGATTGTGACTGATGAAAATGGCACCGTTAAGATTCATGCTACTATCGATGGTCTGAACGTTCAATCACTGAAGGTTCTCTACGGGAATCTCTAATTGGATGATCAGATGGACTTACCTCTCTTCCAACCTCAGAGATATTTGCTCAACTGGCGCTTATGGGCTATGCTACTAACTCAGATAAGTTAACCTTTCAAAAAGGTGCATTTTCACCTCAATGGAGGTTTCTTATTCTTCACTGTTTAAGCCCAAAGAAGACTGCTTGGGAGCAGTTAGTAGCAATATTGCATGCGGTGTCATTTGGTTAGCCCACAGATAGAAAGTTCCATTTTTCTAGGTAGGATCTTTGACATATGGTGCTAACATATCTATTCCCCATAATGTTTTTGAGTACCCTAGGTTTATCCAACTATGCCTAGACATGCAGAGACACAAGCTCCAACAACACTCAAGATTCTATTATGTTCCATCTCTTACCATGAAGGTGTTTAGTAACATGAAGAGGTCCACCAAGGGATTTTCAAGACAAGAGGTTCCTTTGTTTCCCACTATGTTAGATGCTACTGAATCTTCTCCCTCACCTTCCTCTACACCTACATCTTCATCCTACCTGAACCAAATCTCCACTCATACCATCTCCTTTCAACCATTCACTCTCATCCCTCACCTATATAATTTTCACCACCACAACCTGGTACCGAATATTATCCTCCTACACCCCATGACTCACCTCTTCATGCTGTACACTCACATGGAAGTGATGAGGGTAGTTTGAAACTACAAGAATTGATGAATTTGATTAACACACTTTCTAACAGGGTTGGAGTTCCAGAGGCTGATTTTGTGACACTATTGACAAAGAAAATATCATGTTCTGCTTACACATTAAATTATTTTAAGGGGTCAACAAGAAACTAGAGGCTCAGATAAAGGTTGGGAAAGCAAGAAGACATTCCAGGTTTGTTCTTTCAGATACTGAAGTTGGTGAAGATGATTCTTCCAAACAGGGGAGGAAGTTTTCTAATGAAGATTTTCAAGATAATGAAGGAGTTCATGAAAAAGCAAGCACTGAAACTGAACTTTTCATTCAAGAAATAACTCCAACTGAAGTCATTCATGAGCATGAGGGCAGTGGGAAAGCTAGTGATGAGGTTAGTACTGCTGGCAAAAAGAAAGATACTGCTAGTGAAGAAGTTCCACCAGTTAGTACTGCTGAAGTACACATTAGTACTGCTGGAGGAACTGCTACTTACTCAAGGAGAAGTGCAGAGAAAAGAAAAGATAAGGGTAAAGGTATAATGACAATGATGAAGCCCAGAAGAATTCCAAGAAGGAGCTGAGCAAGAAAAGTTAAGTTATGCTGAAGCACTCAGGCTTGAAGAGCAAATGAATGAGGAGCAAAGAGCTCAAATCGCTAGAGATGCAGAGATTGCAAGACAATGGGAAGAAGAGGAAAAGAGAAAAGCTATGGATGAAGCTGAGTCTATAAAGAAGATTGACTGGAATGATCCTTCAGTCCTTAGATATCATTCTCTCAAAATGAAGCCTAAGTCAATTGCTCAAGCTAGAAGAAACATGATCAAGTATTTGAAGAACCAAGGAAAATTTTAAGATCACTGACATTCAAGGGATGTTCTTAACATGAAGTAAGGCCTATTTTTGAAAAGCTTTGGGATTTCAATCAAAAATTTGTGCCTATGGATGCAGAGAAAGCAAGTAAGAAGTAAAAGTCTCCTGAAAAAGAAAGGTCTTCTGAAAAAATTGTGGAAGAAGAGGCTGTTGCACAAGAGGAAAGGGAAGAAGTTGTCAAAGAACCAGCAGCAAAGAGGAAGAAGTCTATTCCTAGAAAAACAACAAGGAAGAGACAAAAGCTGGAAGAAGATACTGATAAAGATGAACTCAATTTTTGGATATAGTACCTAGAGAAGAAGCTCCCATAGAAGTTGATTCTTTATCAACAAAGTTTCCTATTGTAGATTGGAAGACAGTTGTGTTGACAGAGATTTTCATGTACTATTATGTTTTCAGGGGTGATGGAAGCTCAAAGAAGATTTATAGATTACTAAGTGAAATGCTTCAAGATTTTTCGACAGATGGATGTAGAAACAATAGTTCAGGGTTTGTTAGGAGGAGATACTGTTATTCAGCACCAGAAGGTTTTGATCTTATGCTTTGGGGAGATTTACATAACCTTGTTTTGAGCCTGATAAGGAGATGAGATTTGGAAAGACCAACTGAATACAATCTTTTGGCTGGAGAGTATGTGATTTCTGTTGGTATTCTATATGTTGTGATGGAACAATGATTGGCGATGCCATATGTTGACAGAAAAGATGTATCCCTTGAGTCAAGAGATGTTGTCAAAAAATGTTAAGTTCCAAGATGGAGGTAAATCATGAAAGTTCCCAAGCTTTTTGAGATACTTTAGATTCTTAAGGCTCAAGTGCCAGAAATGACAAATGTTCGAATGATCATCAGCAAGTAGTTGGAGAGAATAGAAGATTTTTTTTCAGAAAAAACTTGTGATTTTAAAGGACAATCACAAGTTTACGGGAAGGATTGTTAAGAATATTTCTTTTTATGACATTATTAATGCCAAACAGTACTAAAGGATTAGTACTGCCAGCACCAATGTTAGTACTGCCAAGGATACTTAATACTGCTTGGTTCGAAGTAGTTTGTACTGCTATATGGTCAAAGCTGATGATATGAAGATAAGAAGGTATGGAGAGCATTTCGGAATATTTAGTTTTGAATTATAACTGTTCCTAATAGATAGGCAAATATATTTGTAAAGGGCTCCTTGTATTTCTATAAAAGGAGATCCCTAGACTAGTGATAGATAGAACTTCAAGAGGATTTTACTTAGGAGAGAATTTTGTAATAGCTTCAAGGTTGTGTAACCCCAGTACTTAGAGAGTACTCGTATTATTTATAATATTGGAGCAGTGATTTTAGTGTTTATTGTTTGTGAGTGATCGTTACTGTTTCATTCATACATTTCTCTAGAGTATCAAAGTGTAGTTTCCGCATACACTTTGGTATATTCACAAAGTCTCAATCTTTGTTATTTTGGATTCTTCCAATGTAACAAACTCTTTATATACTAAAAGTACGATTCAAGGCGTAGGATCAACAATTGGGAGACGAAGAATCTTTGCGAGCCTAGTTATTTCCATTTTTTGTTTAGTTCGGTATATGTTCGTTTCGTTCTCATTTCGTTTTCATTCCTGATTTCATTTCATTTTCGAGGACGAATTTTGTTAGAGGGGGAAAGAATTGGTTAAATACCTAAAAAATCTCAACAAATGTGAAATTACCAAAATACCCCTAATGCAAGAAAATCTATAAAAGCTTAAATAAATTTTAGTTTAATTATAGAAATTATGAAAATTGACAATATATAGCCAATTATGAATTTTTTTGTAAGATAAAATATTGATGTTATACATGGAAATTAATTAAAAATTATGTATATATGGTATATATTTTTATACACACCTCGTGTTTTAGTCATTGTATGACATTTTGTAAATTCACAATTTATTTTTTAGGGTTTACGCGTTTACTCTATAAACCGGTTTAAACGTTATGTTAAATCGTAAATTGAATATGATCATTCAATGTAAACGGCATTTTGAAACGATTAAATGTTTGCATCATGCAAAGTGCTATACTGATTATTATGAGGATAAGTAAAAACTTTGTTCTCTTATTTCTATTTGGCTACGTAAATTGCTTACGTTTCACGATAAAATGCGTGTTTAGGATTTCCGGAAGTTCTAAAACTAACTACGCCTAAAAAGAAATTCCACACGATTATACCTAATACTCTAAAATAATAATATAACATCACATTATATTGCAATATTGCCTAATTTTTAAGATGAGACCATAGACTTTTATAGTATACATATATCTAGATATTAAAGAAAAGTACTCTTACACCTTTATCAACTTGTCATGTTAACCTTGACCTAGGGTTAGAAATTAACCATGGTTAAGTTAATGAGATATTTTTACTATAAATACTCATGCATGCATAAGTGAACCTTTTACTTAAATCATTTACATGCTCACAAAATTCATTTCTTTCTTCCTTTCCTTGTCCCAAAACCCACGGCACAAAACCCCTTATAAACATAATCCATACTTTGATTTTATAAGGTTATACAAGCATATACACATCATACTTAAGGTATTCTAAGAAGGTTTCAAGGGTTGGCTAAGCTTTGAAAAGATTTTATCAAGTTATAGCAAGATAGGGTTTCAAACCCTAATTAGGGTTTATAAGCATGTTAAGCTTTGGTTTTGAATTAAACACGGGTTTTAGAACTTGTTTATCATCTCTTACATCATTCACCATAAGGTTTTCCTAATACCTTTATACTTTTATTTCTTATGATTTTATGTGTTATATGTTATTTACGGCTAAATCACCACTAATGACTTTTAAATGTGTAAAATGGGTTTTTATTTGAGTTTATCAATTTATACCTATTTCATGTCTAATGTTATAAATATCATGGAAAAAAGATTATATAAAGATTTTAACTTATTGTTTAAATATAAACATGTTTAAGGCTAATTAGGTTTTAAAGTTATCTAATGTTAAATACAAATGGAAAGTGGATGAAAGTAAAAGGGTTGAACTCTGTTGCAATGAATTTACAAGGGACTAGGGATGATATTGGATTTATTATAAGTACACAAGTGTCAAATGTGTTTAGGTTTTTTTAGTAAACTACTAAGTTATAATACATAAAAAACTAGTTTTTTATAAAGTTATACACTTAAATACTTAGGGGCTGTCTAAAATCCGAATTTCATTTTCAGTAAAGTTTGACTTAATATAATTATAATACGCCTCATGACGATTCCATAATGATAAGAAACTCGAAAAACCAATCTATAACGAAAAAGATACGTTAAAAACGAGTTTACGACTATAAATACTTTTATAAAACTATTTTTATAAAAGTTACTATTCATTACAGCACTTTAATTTTTAAAAACATCTAAATATGATATTAACTTTTAATTTCGAGAGCGTCTCGAAGGAATCACTAAAATCGGGATTAAAACGAATAAGTTATTACGATTACAAGTTTACGCTAATTAAAACCTAAAAACGGAGCTGTTGTGAACAGTAATTTTACTATTAATTCGCAAGAATCTTTAAAAACTTAAAATTGTTAATATTTTGATCGGCTCGTCTTACTACGATGTCAGTTGGACGTAAGAAAAGCGCGAGCAACGGGCTTAAATTGGACCAAATTAGGTCATTTTTACGAAAAGTATTATATTTATAAAACGTTTTTTCACTTTATATATATTATTTTACTAAACGACTTTAGTCGGTGATTATGCTATATAGAATTATTGAGTGGGTTACCAAGTGATATATTACTTGGGAGTTTCATATGTTGGCTCTTCGGATGGGTATCGATGAGTTGTTGGATTTACGATTTAAAGTGTTCCCTAAAACTCCTCGTTCTACGTCTTGTCATGACCTCTTTAATTATGAATAGCACGATCGATAGTACGTTGTAACAATTTAAGATTTATATTCCATGTTTATTAATTAAAGTACTCAGGCTTATACGACCTTAATTTTTATAGTTCATTTATCGTCTTGCGTGAGTTTTATCTGTGATTTTTGGACTATCTGTACTCAAGTGAGCGTTCATAGCCCCACTTTACAAGTTTTTAATGTATTTACTATTAATTTGGGGTGAGACATGCTGTTTTATAAATTGGACGCAAAGTGTTGAACAGTATAGTGATTATGTGTTTGCCTAAGTAGGGTTACCCCTTCTGAGGGCACTATTCATGAATGTCAAAATTGCAATAGATGTAGTTGTTAATTACTTTATGTGAGCGCGAATGTATTAATATAGTTCTTTGGGATTGACCTCCCCGTTTTTGGTGCATTAGCTAATTCACTCGGGACACGATCGTTGACCATGTCGAACTTGGAATGTTGCGGGGTTTACATCATCTGTACGGCATATAACTGCTAACATAGCAAAATATAGGTTGGCTTCAGGTTGTCATGGCCTTAGTGCAACAGTAATTGGTTTTGTGTTTGTCTGGCATCTGTTGTAACATCACGAGAAAATCTTGCGGTTCCTGCATAATTTAAAATACATAAAACCTTTGATATTCACCAAAATTTTGTTGATGTTTTTTAAGCAAATGTTTTCAGGAGGTTCATTAGGCACAAAGATGCCAAGGATTGCATTGGGGTTATGTTTTTGGATTGCTTGTTAAAAGACTTATGTGCACTCATGTTTTGGGAATTCCAAGTTATCTTTTTTAATAATAAACAAAGAACAAGTATATGCTTATTAGCTTTTGTTAATATGTCTTTTATTTAAATCCCATGTATCATCTAAACAACTTTTGTGTCATTCTTATATTTTTCTTGTACTGTTGATTGACGTAACATGACCGGTTCTTTTTCCGCTTGCGACCCATTTTGGAGGGTGTTTACGCGGATTGGTATCAAGAGCCAAGGTTATAGAGACCAGCGTCAATGTTTTTGTTGGACATTAACCGTTTTCAAACATTGCATACATACAAAAGGGATTTTACGGGGTATTCATATACAAATGGGTGCATTAGTCGTTTGGCTAGATACATGCAAAATTGATATAGTGTTTATAATATCATTTGTATATAAGGATATTGTTTCTTATTTTATATATACTTATATAAGCTAATTTTGATTTCAGATATTATCATGTCAGATTCTGAGCACTCTATGGTCACATACACATCAGTATCTGAGGACGATTCTGACATCGGTTCACTAGGAGTCCGGAGGGACCACCCTTTTTGCTTGATGGTTCCTACCATCGCCGGACTACATACCTGGCCCTGAGGGACCACCATCTCCGGATTACGTGCCTGGCCCGGAGGAGCCAGAGCAGGCACCACCTTCACCTATTTTACCTACATTGTTCCAGTGCCTGTTTTTCGGAGTTCTTACCAGTAGACGATGAGGTATTCCCGGCTGAGGAGCAACCAATGCCTGCTGCTGACTCACCTACTCATCAGTCACCAGGGTATATACCAGAGTCCGACCCTGAGGAGGAACCAGAGGAGGATGACGAGGAGGATCCTGAGGAGGATCCAGCCGACTATCCTGCTGACAGAGGAGATGATGATGATGATGATGATGATACAGAGGAGGAGGAGCACTTAGCTCCTGCTGACCCTACAGCTGTTGCTTATTCAGCTGACCAGGACCCATACCTTGCTTATCGCGTTACGGCTAGGATGTCCATCCGACACCAGGCGCCAGCACCGTTCCTCTCCGAGGAAGTTGCTGAGAGATTGTTAGCCTTACCTACTCCACCACCATCACCTCTCTCTCTTATAATCATCTACCACTCCTCTTGATACCGTCTTCGCTATTACCTATTTCATCACCACACCCAAATAGCCTACATATGTTGAAGGGGATCTCTGGGATCCCGAGCTGCTAGGATATTGAAGAGTGATGCACCTACCATCTCCGTTCATAGAGGATGAGATGCCTGAGATCTGTTTACCGCTTCGTAAGAGGCCGCGTCGTACTACTCCTGGTCCTGGATACGAGGTCGGGGAGAGTTCGGCAGCTGGTACTGCTCGGCAGTTTGGACTACCCACAGCTGAGATAGAACTTTATGGATTTGCTGATATGTTAGATGCCGCTCCAGGACGCCAGACGTCTAGAGAGTTAGGCTATGGTATTACAGATACATGGGATGACCTTGTAGGAGCCATCTAGGAGATTGCACCGACCACCCTAGAGGGAGTCAACCAGAGAGTTACTGAGTTGGTTACTGCTTGTTGGACCAGGAGGATGAGATCATATATTCTCAGCTGGATGATGCACGATATATGACCGAGATTCTGCTTAGAGCCAAGAGTAATCATGTTTGTACAGGGATTGGCCATTCCAAGACGCACTGCGGTATTATGATAGAGGAGGAGGCCAGATTTATCTCGTGCGCTTGGGCCTGACGGTCGAATGGATGCCTGGCGATCAGGTACATTCTGGGGCATATCAGGCGGTCTTACAGTCATTGGTCAGCAGTCCGAGATCACTTGAGTTCGCAGGCAGCAGACCGTAGGTGGCAAGCGGTGATTAACAGATCTGCTAAAAAGCAGACTATTGGATGGCAGACGGCGCTTAGTAGAGACCCTAAAGTTAGTGAAGAGCTCAAGGCCTTCAGATGGCTCGAGCTTGCGAGTCAGCAGGGGACTGCTAAGGATCCTGAGATGCCAGAGCTACCTAGGAGGAGGCCAGATCAGTAGCAGTCTTGACTGGGTTTTGGCTGTAGCTACTGTTACAGTCTGTTAAGTTTATGGGTTATTCCCAGCTAGCAGGTGGACTGTATAGTCTTTTGTTTTGTTCTAGCTACTCTGTTTAGATCTTTTGTTCATGTATCGGCTACTTTGTACGTCCTACTAAGTATTACGAGCTATTTTCTCGGCTAGTATGGCTTTAGGTTTATTTTGTCTTGTAACTAAGTGCTTGGGATCGTTTGTATTTAAACCAATCTCATGTATTATTTCAAGTTATATATGGAAAAGGTTGGATTATGTTTTTATATGAATCGAATTTTATTATAAATGAATGGCGATTGGTTAATTTCAATTACTGTTGTGTATTTCACATTGTGTTATGATCGTTTTATTCATTATGTATACATCGGGGTATTGGTTAAGATTTTTGAAATTAATCATGTGTGATGTTTTCTTTGTGATTTAAGAAATGGCACCAATAGAGGCCACAAGCCCAACGAGGTTAAACCCAGGTAACACTCCCCCCACCAGTCGCAGACCCTACTACCACCACTTCGGTCACCGGTGCCCAACTTCAGGTCATGATCGACGAGGGTGTCACTGCTGTGTTGGCAGCACGTGCTACGACCCGAAAATGGCGACGACGGATTCAGCCATACCTCTGGGAACAGGGGATCGAGAAGGATATGAACCGCACTGTTCGTGGAGTGCACATATCAAGAATTCTTGAAATGTCAACCCTTATTCTTCAGAGGGCAAGAAGGAGTTGGTCGGTCTTGACCCAGTGGTTTGAGAGGATTGGAAACCGTGCGTTTGTTTTTTGTTTTGCATATAAGTAACTACATCGTGGAGAATCAAGTGTAGTTTGCCACTTGTACTCTTATGGGAACTGCTCTAAACATGGTGGAAGTCACATGAGGACTAGTGACTAATGATGGTTGAGTATTGCAATTACTGTGGTCTGACTTGATGAAGAGTAACAACTAAATATTGTCCGAGAATGAAAATCAAGAAGATTGATGCAGAAATGTGGAACCTAAAAGTACCAAGGCAACGATGTAGTAGCCTACAACCAACGCTTCCAGGAGCTCGCATTGCTGTGTAAAGGATGTTCCCTGAAGAGATGACTAAATAGAAAAGTTGTCGGTGGATATGAACGACCTGATTTATCTCAAGTGTTGTGCATCGAAGCCAAAGGGATCCATGCAGGAAAGCTATTGAGGATGGCAACGGAATTGATGGATAGGAGGATTAACACTTTGGCTGAGAGGCAGACAGAAAACAAGAGGAAGTTGAAGAGTCTCGAACATAACCAAAACCAACCACCAAACTAAGGAAAGGAAACACAAGCAGGCTTAGCTGCCGGAACTAGTACAGAAACCGTTTGAAGGGACTAAAACCTCGATGTACCAAGTGTAAATTCAAACCATTACAGTCCTTGTTTACCAAACTGCATAATGCCAAGAAGCTTGGCCACCTGGCCTTGGACTGTTGGAGCCGGCCCTGCAAACTACAAATAACAACAACAACAGCAATTAAACAATAACAACAACAACCGCAACAACAATAACAACAACAACTGTAATAACAATAACCCAAGAGCCCAAGGGGCAAATACCAATGCCATAGTTTGCTTTGAGTGCGGGGCTCCAGGCCACTTCAGGAAGGACTGCCTCCAGTGGAAGAACAAGAATCAGGGAAATGGTAACGGTGTAGCTAGGGCTTATGCAGTGGGAGTTGCAGGGCAAAACCCAGACAACACGTCTGTGACGTGGTACGTTTCTCCTAATCAACCGTGTGCTTCCATTTTATTTTGATACTGGTGAGATAGAAGTTTGTGTCGAATCAATTTAGACTTTGATTAATATAGCCCCCACTACATTAAAATCATGGTTAAAACGTTGAATTAGCTGATGGGTCAGATAGAATAATTTGGGTATAGGTAAATATGGTATTACTGGGTTGCACGTTTAAATTTTCTGAAACTATCGTTTCACGTCGACCTAATGCCTGTAGAAATGGGTACCTATGACGTCATAATTGGTATGGACTGGTTGACAAAATACCAAGCCGTTATTGACTGTGCTAAGAAGATCGTTTGTATTCCTTTTGGGAGCGAAATCTTAATTTTTCATGGAGACGGAAGTAGAAATAAACGTGGGACTCGATTAAACATCATCTCGTGCACCAAGGCCAAGTATCTGGTACAAGGATGTCAATAACGTGTTTGGCACATATTACCATCAAGGAGACTGGAGACAAGTTGAAGAAGAAGCAACTGCAAGATGTACCGATCGTCAAAAATTTTCCCGAAGTATTTCCCGAGGACTTGCCAGGTCTTCCACATACCAGACAAGTGGAATTTCACATCGATCTAGTACCTGTGCTGCACCTGTAGCACGGGCTACTCTTATCGATTGGCCCATCTAAATGAAAAGGAATTGGCGGAATCAACTACAAGAGCTTTCTGACAAAGGCTTTATAAGACCTGGATTCAGTCAACATGGGGAGCTCCAGTTCTATCGTCAAGAAGAAAGATAGATGGATGTTACGGTCGTGCATAGATTAACCGGGAACTGAACAAACTAACGGTGAAGAACCGTTATCCGCTACAAGAATTGATGACTTATTGGAACAACTTCAAGGGTCGAGTGTCTACTCGAAGATCGACCTAAGGTCAGGTTATCACCAATTGAGGGTTCGAGAAGAAGACGTCTCGAAGACTGCCTTCAGAACTCGATATGGACATTATGAATTCCAAGTCATGCCGTTTGGTTTGACCAACGCACCTGCTGTGTTTATGGGACCTCAGACGCGAGTGTGCAAACCTTATCTGGGACAAATTCGTAATTGGTCTGTTTATTGACGAATATTTTGATTCTATTCCAAGAGCAAGCAGGAGCACGAAGAGCATCTGAAGATAATATTGGAGTTGTTGAGAAAGGAGAGTTGTATGCAAATTTTTCCAAGTGTGAATTTTTGGATTCCCCAAAGTATCAGTTCCTCGGTAACGTGATGATAATAAAAGGGTTCATGTGGATCCAGCAAGATCGGAATCCGTTAAGATTGGGCATCTCCTAAGACACCACGGAGATTCGTCAGTTTTTAGGTCTTGCTGGGTATTATCGACGATTCATTGAAGGGTTTTCAAAAGCTCGTCACAACCCCAATAATGACAAGCTCACTTAAAAAAGAATGTCAAGTTTGAGTGGGCGTGACAAACCAGAAGCAGCGTTCCAGTTATTGAAGCAGGATGTAGTGTACGTTGCACCCAATTCTGGCTTTACCGAAGGAAGTGAGATTTTTATCGTATACTGCGAGTGCTTCAAAAGGAAGGGTTTGGGCGCTGTGTTGATGCAAGGGAAAAGGTTAATTTCTTATGATCAACCGCCAGTTAAAGATATATGAGAAGAAATATACTACTCATGATCTGGCACTTGGGAGCGTAGTGTTCGCTCTAAAATTTGGAGGCACTATCTGTAAGGTACCAAGTGTACGGTGTTCACTGATTCATAAGAGTTTACAGGTATATTCTTAATCAGAAGGGAATTGACATGAGACAACGCCGATGGTTAGAGTGCCTTAGTGATTACGTTGGTCGATGTTCTTATCACCAGGGAAGGAACAAATGTCGTTGCTGATGCTTTGAGCAGGAAAGAATGGGAACCACCGTTAAGAGTTCGAGCTTTAGTCATGACTATTAGCTTGGATCTTCCTAAGAAAATCTTAAATGCTCAGACTAAAGCACGGAAACCAGAGAACATTAAGAGTAAGGATGTTGGAGGTTGCTGATTGAAATGCTTAATTTCCAGTGGCACTTACATATATATATATATATATATATATATATATACCTAAGTCACGTCCGCAAGTAAGCAAGTAGTGTGTCTGCACATATCAGACAAATATTCATATAGTGGTCTTACCACTATAATTACACATAATTATTTCACATAAAGCCTCACGAGTCCTAACCATCCTCGAGGGAATTTATCAAGTACCTCGAGTTGTGTAACAATCTTGTCATGGCTCCATCTCGCAACTCATCAAACAAGAACTGTCTTGAGATGCAGTCATGAATTGGTACACATCTCGACCTAATTAATAAATTTACTCGACGTTGGATAGTACTCGAACTTTTATGTTCATCTAACTTCACATAGTTATCATGTTGCATGTGTATCATGTATGGTCTTGAGGCTATGGTGCAACCCACCATACCTTGACAGGGTTCTAGTGTTCGTCTATCCCATAGACAATCTGTGTACTCATCTTTGTATATATATGTAGGACCCTCATAGTACTGTACGTACTATAATATGAACACGTATATGCATCATGTAAGCATCTAGTATATGCAAACAACTAGTGTATGTATGTCCCATAAAAAAAACCCTTTTTATGAATGCAATATTTGAAAACAGTTATAGTCCAGCAAAAACATTTTGACCTGGTTCTCTATAACCTTGGCTCTGATTACCAATCTGTAACACCCCCAAATTGGGTCGCAGCGGAATAAGGGTCCGGGGCGTGTTACTTCACAGATCAATAGCACAAGATATATATAGAACGACAATTAAAAGTCGTTTAAAACTGATACATTGGATTTAACAAATTGTTTATTACAAAGCCCAAAGCTTTACTTGTTCACCTGTTAAAATTACAAAGATTTCTAGCCCTTAGCAATTATACTTAAGCATAATGCTACCAAATCTTTAATTCATGACATCCAAAACATAATCACCAATGTATCCCTTGCACCTCGTGCCTTATTGACCCCCTGAAAAACATTGCTTTAAAACGTCAACATAAAGTTGGTGAATTCATAGGTTTTTGTACTTTGCATTTTTAGATAAAGCACTTCATAAGCTTCTTAGAACACTTTTTCTTTTTCACTTTAAAGCTTAATTTGAGCTCATAATCGCTGTTTTAGTAAAACATAGCCTAAACCCCTAGTTTCTGTAACAGCTTATTAATAAGCTCTTTTTAAAGACTTAACTATGATTTTCCGACCAAAAAGTGTCTTTTGTTAAAATTTGATCATCCCTAGTTTCCTTTAACACTTATGCTTCTTTTGAGTTTTTCATTATTAAGATTCTCTTAAATTTCGAATGCTTTATTGGACTTAATTTTTGGATCTCGGGATAGATTCTCATGGTAGATGATGTAAACTTTTTCGATCTTAGTTGTTTTTCATGTAGTTTCCCATGCTCCGTTGGTATATTAGTTTTCTCCCGTTAGTTTCTTAGATCTTGCCACCATTAGCTCATTTAGTTAAGTTTTTAGGGGGAGACTATAACACCTCGTGTTTTAGGTCATTGTATGACATTATTTAATCCACTAATTATTTTTAGGGTTTTACGCGTTTGCTTTTAAATCATAATCGTTAAGCTAAATCGCGTAAACTGAAAATGATCATACAATGTAAACGGGCATTAAACAATTAAATGTTTACATCAAGCAAGTGTTATATGATTATTATAAGGATAATTAATAACTTTGTTCATCTTATTTTTATTGGCTACGTAAAATGCTTACGTTTCACGATAAAATGCGTTTAGGCATTCTCGGAAGTTCCAAAACCTAACTACGCCTAAACAAATACCCACGATTATACCCAATACACAAAATAATCAAAATAACATCACATATAAGTATATATGCCGAAATTTTGAGGATAGGACCAAGAATTATCACTTGTCCATAATATCTAGATATTTAAGAAAGATCTAGGGAACCAACTCTTACACCATGGTCAACTTGACTATTTAACCTTGAGCAAGGGTTAGAAAGTAACCATGGTTAGGTTAAAAAGATATTTTTACTATATATAGCTGATTGTAGTTTTATACACATAAAATATATAATATATATAATATACGTATGTTAAACCGGGTAAGTATGATCACCCGGGTCGTTATCCCCAATGACTAGTGAAATTGAAACCACGTTTAGGTTCGGATCCTGATTTGAATGGAGCAAAGATATTCGATTTGAAAAATAAAATTAAATTGAACAATTAAACAAATACGGAAAAGCAATTTATTAAGCAAAATGGACTAAAACTTAATCCTAAAATTGTAAACTAAAATTTCGCTAATTAAAGAAAAATCGCAGAAAATTATTAAAAATAAAAGCCCTAATTTTTATCTTTTTATAAAAGTTTAATTAAACTAATTAAAAATTAAACCTAATTACTAATTAAAACTTTAACTAATGGACTAATGGTGCAAAGATCTAAGAGACTAACGGGGAAACTTAACAACTAACGGAGGGCCAACTTAGTAAACAACTAAATTTGAAAGTTACACTATCTACCCTGAGAATCTATCCCGATCACAAATTAAGTCCAATAAGCATTCGAAATTTTAAAGAGCTTAAAATGAAAAACTCAAAGAAGCAAAGTTGTAAAGGAAGCTAGTGGGAACAAAATTAATAAAAGCTACTTTGGCTGAAACTCACAAATAAGCTCAATAAAAGCTTATTTCTAAACTGACCTCAGAAAGAAGGGTTTTGAGCTTATCTTTACTTAGCTAGCTATAAACTGCTCAATTTAAGCTTAATTCTAAAAAGGGAAAGTGATCTAGAAAGCTTATGATGTGCTTAATTTAAAAATGCAAAAAAAACTAAGCTAGAGGTGCTTTTAAACTACTGAAATTAAGCTTGAAACAAGCAAACTCAGGAAATAAGCAAAGTAACACAAACTCCAAATAGACTAGAAAACTTAATAAGCTAAACTAGACTCTAGAACTTTAAGGACTTATTAAACTACTTATAATCTATCTAATTAAGCTATAAAATCTAGACCCATAAGCTAGATTAACAAATTTAAATCCTAAGTACTGTTTTTGGCTTTTTAAGGTTTTTTATGACTTTTGACAGCAAAATAAGCTAAGACAATAAGCTAGAAAACAAAATTAAAGATTTGAACTATATTAAAACTTAACTCCTACTGAATTTGGCAAGCTAAACTTTAAAATTATCTATCCAAATTAAGCTAAGAACACAGCAGTACTAACTGAGGTTAGTACTGCTAGTGTAAAAGTTCAGCAGTTCTTTCAAGTGAAAGCACTGCTGATGCAATTTGACTTTTGATAACAGAATAAGCAATGAAATAAGCTAGAAAATGAAAACTAAAATTAAATTCATAATAAGCTATAACTAAACTTAATCCTACTGATTTTGGCAAGCTAAAATCTAAGCTAACAGTACTAACTGAGGTTAGTACTGGTAGTGTAAAGGTTCAGCAGTACTAACTTATGTTAGTACTGCTAGTGCAATTCAAGAGTGCACTAAACCAAACACCCCTTTTAGACTATGACAGATTTTGAGAAAAGCTTTTAAGTTGAAATTTAATGAACAAGTATTAACTACCAGACAATTAACAGATTAAAACTACTTTAATAAGCATGATTTAACAACTAAATAAGCAATAATCTAAGATCTATACTATTTTACTATATTTTTGGTTTTTAGAGGTTTTTAAGACAATAATATGAAAATCTATGATTTAAACTAAGAAAATTGAAAACAGATAAACAAATAACTAATGATCTATAACTATTTAAGCAAAAACAGATAAGGACAAACAACTAATAAGCAATATAAGAGATATTTAAACACTAATAAGCAAAGAGAATAAGCAAATAAGCAAATCTAAACATAGCAAGCAATAACATCATTATTTAAAACTAGAATTTAAAGGAAACTGAAAGAGAAACTTACAAACTCCTCTAGCTAAACAAGAGGACCAATAAAGGCAGCTACAAGCTCCTTAGCTTATTAATAAGCTAAGGTATAAGTCCTTGGGATCTCTTCCAAGTTAAGATCCCCTTCCAAAAGCTCAAATCCAATAAGATCCATGTAAGATTAAACTGATTTAAGGTTTAGATAAGATTAATACTGAATTCAAACAGCTCTATTTCAGCTTATAGACTGAAAGAGCTTAATATGAGCTTATTAGCTTATTGAGACAATTTGGCTTATTAAGAGAGCTTATGACTTAAAATGAGAGCTTAGAAAATGAGATTTAAAACACTAAAAACTGAATTTCATTAATTAAAGAAGCTGATTACAATACTTGAAAAAGGAAATTACATTTAAGAAAATTACGAATTTAAGCTAAAAATTAATAAAAACTAAAAATCGACTACTAAAAACTAGATGGTGTGTGTGTGAGAAGTGAGGTCTTTTTATAGTGCCAAGCTGAAGCTTCTAGGACCTCTTAGCTCCCATCAATCTCTGCCATCCAATCCCTCAATCATTGGGGCTAAATTTTGAGCCGTTAGATCACTTTGTGGACACCTGAGGATTGCCAGCGTGTCATTCCATTGATGTGACGTTTGTGCTTCTTTTGTGAGTATTTTAGCACAAAAACCCACATTAATTTGTGCTTCTTTCATTGTTGACGTGGCTCTTCTTGAGAGAAGGTTAATGAATCCTTTGATAAAGACTGATTTATCCCTGCCATCTTGTAAGAGAGACCTTGAATTGTCTTCCGTACCCTTTAATTTTCATTTGCCCTTTGTTTTACCATGGGGTGAAAACGGGGAAGACGATGAATAGTGTTTGGAGTTACCCGCCTTTTTTATAACTGAGTACGGGGTAAAATTCAGTTGGACTTTGCCCTCTTGGCAATTTCAGTCCCTTTCTTTGTGATTCCATTTCTAGTTATAAATAACTTTGGAAATTATCAAGATTGGTCCTTGTGGATGTTATAAAAGGATTTTAGCTAAGGTTTGGGCTGAGGCTTGGCTTCTTTGGCGTCTTTTTGTACTCTTCTGAATCTTCTGTCCGTGTTTGCTTGATTTTGACTGTATTCTTGTGATTTTTGACTTATCCGTACCTGCACACACAAAACACAAATATTTGCCATTTTTGGTCTATTTTGGGTTTAATTGGGTTATTTTAAGCATAAATAGATATGTGTATTCTACACTTATCAACGATCATAGGGAATCCTGCAAGCAAAAATAGGCACCACAAAACACAACATGGAGAGAAGCACTCCTCCACACTTAGGCTAAAAATACACCCCACTTATTTAAAATGAAAATAAAAAAAATAAAGAAAATAAAATAGATAGATAGATAACACAGGTTGCCTCCCGAGAAGCGCTTGTTTTTGTTTGAGTCTCAAGCTTGA
>BQNB010070740.1:0-33026 GCA_026074375.1 Tanacetum coccineum
TAAGTACGCGAGCTCTTGTCGGAGGCGAGGCCGATGTGTCGTTGAAAGAAAAGTGATACCAATTCCTAGCCCAATAATGTAAATGGTTATAAAGTTGCAAAGTTAAAATATATATATATATATATATAAATAGTAAAAGTTTCATTTTCTAAAACCAAGGTATTCTTTTTGAGCTAAGGTTTGCAAAAGTCTACAAAGCTTTTTCATTAGAAGTTCATACGTTTCGGTTAGTATTCTCCGGATGGGGTGTCAAAAGCCTTAGCACTTACCCGATGACGGTGGGATTGCTAGAGAAGAAAGTCATTCATGGGACAAGTGAACCAACGATGTCTTGGCTAAGGAGGTTTTTGTTTGCTTTGAGATGTGATCTTGCTAAGTGATTAACATATTTGCCCAAAAGGCCCATATAACACCCTGTATTTTAGGACAATGTACGACGTTGATAAAGTCGCTATTTAATTTTTTTTGTATTGTACGCGTTTGTTTTTAATGGAAATCGTTAAGTTAAATCGCGTGTAAGGGATAGAAATATCAGTTAAAGTAAACGGGCATCAAGCAAATTATTGTTTACGTCAAAACAAGGGTTTTAATAATATTTGTGGTTAATTATATAACCATTACACAAGTTATTTTTATCGGATACGTTGAAGTGTTTACGTTTCGCGGATAAATGACAAATTACGGTATTCCCGGAAACGTAAAAATTTCATGTGCTTCAAACAAATACCTACGTTTATATACAATGATCGAAGTTTATAAAACTTTATGCATATGTATATATTTATACACATCTCATATGATTATACAAGATAACAAATACTTTACAAAATACCAAGACTTTACAAGTTAACAAATATAAAAAAAACTACACTTTACATTTAATCAAAACTTTTATACATTCACATTTTATACTTGCACTTTTCTTTTATAAAATGCAAGTAAACATAACTAGAAAAGGAAATTAACTAGCTAAACATGTTTCCTTAATATCATGGGATGATTCCCATGATAGGAAACATAAAGACCAAGAAACATTAGCCATTAAGAACCCTTGTTTCCCTCCTTTTCTTGTCCCCTTGACCCACGGTTCAAACCTCCCCCCCCCCTTTGATTTTCTTGGTCAAACTTGGCACTACAAATATCTAGTAACCCTTTCCTATATATACATGCACTCTTATGAAGAAAAACATACTCTTTTACTTAAGCAAAATTGCTATCTTTTCTCTCCTTTTCTCTCTAAAGGCCACGGATCCAATAAGCCATCTACACAATCCATACAAAACTTTTATACAACCTATACAACCCTTTACACATTAATCCTAAGACACACTAAGGTGTTTACAAGCATTGGTTATTCATTTGCAAGGATTAAGGAAGAAATGGAAGGATTAGGGTTTCAAAACCTAATCTAGGGTTATAAGCTTGAAAGCTTTGGTTTGGAGTCTAAACACGGGTTTAGCACTTATTTCTCATCTCATACATCATCCCTGAGGTCTTCCTAATTCCTTTATACTTTTTATTATTATTATTATTTTATGTGTAATATATTAATTATGGCTAAATCACCACTAAGGACTTTTTATATGTAAAAATGTGTTTTCATAATGTCTATGATGTATGAACTTATCTTATGTCATATGGTTATATATATCATGGATTAACGGACTTAAAAGTATGTAAACATATTGTTTAAGTATAAACATGATTATGTATAAATTAGGGTTTATAAAGTTAATAAAACAAACCCTTTATAAATGAACACACTTGGATAATAAAAGGGTGATTTGATTTCGACTTCATACAGTAGGTTAGACATTTTATAAAAATAAAGCCTAATGACGATTCTTAAATGGATAAGATAACTCGAAAAACCGATTTATAACGTAAAAGATACGTTAATTACGATTTTACGGACGAGAAATATCTTTTTTAAAAATATATTTATAAATTCAGTATTTCATTACAGTAACTCATATTTTTAAAAACATCTAAATTATGATATAATTTTTAATTACGAGATCGTACTCAAAAGAATCGTAAAAACGGATGTATCACGGATAAACTACGTCATTTTCGATATTAGTTTATAAAAGTAATTTTATAAACTATGAATAGTAAAATACTATTCATCAGCGGACCCAACTTTATAAAATATAAATACATTCTTTTAATAACAAGCGTACCCCGAAGGGAAGTCACTAAAAATCGGGGATAAAACGAATAAGTTATTACGATTACGAGTTTACGCGGCAGGGATAATTAAAAACTAAAAAACGTCAAAATAGCTGTTGTGAACAGTAATCAATATTTTCATCTCACAGAAATGTCAAAAACTTGAAAAGGTAATATTTTCGATCACTCGTCTTTTACTACGAAGTCGTTGACGTTAAGAAACGCGAGCAACGGACTAAAACGACCAAATAAGGTCATTTTTACTGAAAGTATATTTTTAAACGTTTTCACTTTATAAATATTTTTTTCCAAGCGACTAGTCGGTGTTTATGCTATATAGAATATTACCATGGTTATCAAAGTGCTATAATACTAGGGAGTTTCATAATGAGGCCTCTTCGGATGGCGTATCGACGAGTTGTTGGATTTACGATTTAAAGTGTCCTAACTCCTCGTACGTCATGTCATGACCTCTTTAATTATGATAGCCCGAACGATAGTACGATGTAACAACTATAGGATTATATAATGTTATTAATTAAAGTACTCGGTACTTATACGACCTATATTGAATTAGGTTGCATTCGGGTTAATCGTGAAGCATTCCACACTTGATATATAATTATCAGATCAACTCACTTAAGGTGAGTTCATTGCCCACACTTTTTACAGTTGTACTGATTTTACTATTTTTTGGGGTGGAAACATGATTTGTCTTTTCAAATTTGGTCGCAAGTAGGTTAGTTTGCATTGATTACATGTTTGACTAAGTAGCGATAACCCAGTAAGCTCCTTTATCTATGAACTGTCAATTGGCATAGATGTAGTGGGATTAATTTTGTGAGCTGCTAATGTTATTAAAAGATCTATTTGGGAAACGACCTCCCTGTTCGGGTGACTAGCTATCACCGGGACGATAGTTTTAGCATGTTGAATTCAGGGATGTTTCGGGTTAGACATCATTGCGGGCGTGTAGCAATATTTTGCGAACAAGACTATCGAGCTTCAGTGGTCATGAGCTTAGTGGTAAATGTTAATTGGGTTTTTATCATCAGGAAAGTCTTGCGGTCCTGATAATTTAATACATTAAACCTTATGATTCACCAAAAATTTTGTTGACATTTTTAAAGCAATAGTTTCTGGTGGTCAATAGGCACGGGGTTGCCAAGGTTGAATCTGGTTACATTTGGGATTGCACCGCTTAAAGATTTACGTGCAATCATCTTTTGGGAAATGTATAAAAAAAAAAAAAAATATTAAGTAATAAATAAAAAAAAAAACTTGTCAAACTTTGGATAATATTTAAACACGGACAGTATGCATAATGCTTTTGTGTAAAACTCTTTCATTAAATCCAATGTATTCATTTGAACGACTTTTTGTGTCGTTCTTTTATTATCTTGTTGCTGTTGATCTTGAGTACACGCCCAAGGATCCTTATTCCGACTGCGACTATTTTTGGGGTGTTACAGATTGTATCAGAGCCAAGGTTATAGAGAACCAGGTCAAATGTTTTTGATGGATCTATAACCGTTTACTAACATGGCATTCATAAAAAGGGTTTTTATGGGACACACGATTTGTGCTTATGTGCGGACTAGATGCACATTTCATAATTGATTATACTGTTCAATTTTATAGTTTGTACGTTACTATAAAGGGTATATTATATATATTATACAAAGATGAGTTTGCATTCTTTCGAACATCTCTAACCAATTATTTATATAAGGATTATTTATATAAATTAGGAAAATAGTTATTCAAGCAAGGTAGTACGATAGCTCGTAGGTCTTATGTGATGCCTAAACATTATGACTATCAAATATGATACCTTTACCATAATTTATTTTTGCCATAAGTGCTTACTCGTACTTTACTCATACCATACCAGCCTTATATAATATATTTATATAAGTTAAGTTTTGCTCGCTGCAAGCGGTTATGTTTTCATTATCGACGGTTTCCTACACGTATGTTTATATTAATTCCGAGCCATGGAGATTCCATTGAGCTTCTGATGAGGAGCTAGAGGAACTAATGAAGGATCAGCCTCTATCTGCTGATGCCTCACCTACAGCCTTATCACCAGGCTACATTGCTGACTCTAATCCGGAAGAGGATAAGGAGGACCCTGAGGAGGATCCTGCTGACCATCCTGCCGATGGATGAGACAATTATGATAATGAGTCATCTGATGATGACAACAATGATGATGATGTTGAGAAAGATGAGGAGGACGAGGAGGAGGAGGAGCATCTAGCTCCGGCAGACCTTTCTGCTGTACCTATAGATGATCCTGTCCCCTCAAGCTGAGAATACAGAGGCAATTGAGACTGATAAGTCTGCTTCTACACCACCCACACCATATCATCTTGCTTTCTGAGACCAAATCACGTACTGTACGGATGTCTATTTAACACCATACTCTACGATTACCATCTGCTGAGGCATGCATTACCGAGTTTGCTGCTGCACTATCTTCATCTATATTAACTTAAATTCCTTATTTACTCCTGCAAACTACTCTCATAAATATCATGAAATTATAACGCTATTTTGACGAAAATGAGCAATGCATCGTTAGTCCTCAATTATACATGGCCTGATCAACTATGTATAATTCAGGAAGGTACCATGCCGTGCTGAGAGTAGTCACTCAAAAACCTCTTGTTAAGGAAACAATTTTCTACTTATATCATGTTTTGTGTGCGTATTCATAGAACGCGTTTATTTTTGGAAATTGAATTAGTAACCATATCAACTAAGTAGACCTTCACTTTGTCTTACTATAAAGTTGGCCTCATCTTATACCAAATCCCAAACCAAGAAGATTGTTTGCATCCTCTTGAGAAACGAAACCTTAATAATACATGGTGACGGAAGTGATTAGAGAATTTACTAAATCACCCATTCAACATAAACTTAATGCCTGTAGAACTTGGTAGTTTCGATGCTATAATCGGTATGGATTGTGCGAAGGTACCAAGCGATCAATGTGTTGGCGAGAAGATTGTTCACAATCCCCTGAGAAATAAAACCTTAATCACACGTAATAAGAAGTAACCAGGAAATAGTAACACGATTACACATCATTTCGTGCAATAAAACGCAGAAGTACAAGGAAAAAAGGTTTCCTATCTTTTTGGCACATGTCAACAAACCAGCAAAAGAATGTTGAAGATTAAGTCAGAGAAGCTACTGTGAGAACGTACCAATAAGTTCAAGACATTTCTGAAGAATTATCCTTAAGACTTATCAGGTCTTCTCCGACTCGACAAGTGGAATTTCAAATTGATTTGGTACCTGGTGCTGCACCTGTAGCACGGGCACCTTATCGATTGGCGCCTTCTGAAATGAAAGAGTTGTTAGAACAACTGAAGGAGATTGTCCGATAAAAGTGCTTTATAAGACCCAGTTCCACCACCCTGTGGGACTCCGGTCTTGTTTGTCCAAGAAGAAGTCTGGGATCATTCCTGTATGTTGCAATGACTATCGGGAAGTAAATAAACTGACAGTGAAGAACCGTATATCTACTCCCCGAGAAATTGATGATTTATTTGATCACTTCAAGGGTCAAGTGTCTACTTGAAATCACCCTAAGGTCAGGTTTAATCACCGACTGAGGTTCGAGAAGAAGACATTCCGAAACTAGCCTTCAAAACGTCGTTTACGACCATTACGAATTCAATTATGCCATTTGGTTTCACAAACGCACCTGCCGTATTCACGGACCTTATGAATCGAGTGTGCAAACCATATCTGGATAAATTCATGATTGTCTTTATTGATGATATTCTGATATATTCGAAGAGCAAGCAAGAACACGAAGAGCATCCTTAAGCTAATCTTAGAGTTGCTTAAGAAAGAGGAGTTGTATGCTAAATTTTCCAAGTGCGAATTTTGGATTCCTAAAGTATAGTTTCCTGGTCAATATGTGTATCGATGTTGAAGGAATTCATGTGGATCCAGCCAAGATTGAATCCATTAAAGATTGGACATCTCCTAAGTCACCAACAGGAGATTCATCAATTTTTAGGTCTTGTTGGGTACTATCGAAGATTCATTGAAGGTTTTCAAAGATGGCCAACCTATTGACCAAGCCACCCAGAAGAAGTTCAAGTTTTGAGTGGGGTGATAAACCAAGAAGCAACTGTGTAGTGCCACCAATCCTTATCCTTACCTTGAGGAAAGCTAAAGATTTCATCGCATACTGCATGCTTCAAAGAAGGATTGGGCAACTGTGTAGATGCAAAGAGAAAGGTGATTCTTAATAGCAGTCACGCCAAGTTTAAAAATTCATGAGAAGAACTAGATGCGACTCATGAATTTGAACTTGAAGCAAGTAGTGTTCGCTCATCAGATTTGGAGGCACTCTCAGGACAGAACCAAGAAGTAACTGTTCACTTATCATAAAAGGCTTAACAACACCCATCTTAGAACAGAAGGAACAAAACTTGAGACAAAGCCTAATGGTTAGAGTTGCTTAGTGATTTACGATAGCGATATTTCGATTTCACCCTAGGAAAGCAAAATGTCGTTGCTGATGCTTTATAGCAGGAAAGAACGAGAACCACCGTTAAGATTCGTGCCTTAGTCTATGACTATTAAGTTTGGAATCCTTCCCCAAACAAATCTAGAAAGCTCAACTGAAGTAGCGGAAATCAGAGGAACATCAAGAATTGAAAGATGTTTTGAGGAATGTTGGTTTGAAAACGCTAAAATCCCAAAGGCGATATAGGACAAAAAGTTGGAACCCCCGTGCGGAGGAAACTTATGCCTCAATGCAGATTGGCTACCTGTTATGGCGATTTGCGGACGGTGAACAAGCAGAGTCACACAAATCAAAATACTCAATACATCTGGGTTTTCCGACAAAATGTACCAAGATAAGAAGGAAGCGTATATGTGGCCTAATATACATCGTCACATCGCCACCAATGTTAATGAGGATGTTGGAGGTATGCTGATTGAAAATGCTAAATATCCAGAGGCAATTAGAACGGAAAAGTTGGAACCTCGTACGGATGGAACCCTATGCCTCAATGGCAGGAGTTGGTTACCTTGTTATGGCGATTTGCGGACTGTGATCATGCACGAGTCCCACAAATCGAAGTATTCTATCCATCCAGGTTCCGAGAAAATGTATCAAGACGTAAAGAAGCTATATTGGTGGCCCAATATGAAAGCTGATATCGCCACCTATGTTAGCAAGTGCTTGACCTGTGCTAAGGTCAAGGCCGAACATCAGAGACAATCGGGTTTGTTGGTACAACCCGAGATACCTCAATGGAAGTGGGACAATATCACGATGGATTTTGTCACAAAGCTTCCTAAGTCATCACAAGGGTATGACACCATTTGGGTAATCGTTGACCGTCTTACAAAGTCCGCAATCTTTATACCCATGAAAGAAACTGACCCTCTGGAGAAACTAGCGAGAATGTACCTAAAGGAAGTAGTAACAAGGCATGGAATACCGGTCTCGATTATTTGTGATCGTGACCCTAGGTTCGCATCAAATTTCTGGAGGTCACTTCAGAAAGCTTTGGGTACAAGTTTAGATATGAGTACGGCATATCATCCGCAAACTGACGGACAAAGCGAGAGAACCATTCAAACTCTCGAAGATATGCTTAGAGCTTGTGTGATCGACTTTGGAAATGGTTGGGTTAAACATTTGCCATTGGTCGAGTTTTCATACAATAACAGTTATCATGCTAGCATTAAGGCTGCACCCTTTGAGGCACTTTACGGTAGAAAATGTCGTTCGCCTGTTTGTTGGGCTGAGGTTGGAGAAGTTCAACTCACCGGTCCAGAGATAGTACAAGAGACGACTGAGAAAATCATTCAAGTTAAGCAAAGGATGCAAGCCGCTCGTGATAGGCAAAAGAGCTACGCTGATTTGAAGCGTAAGCCGATGGAGTTTGAGGTTGGAGATAAAGTGATGCTCAAGGTTTCGCCTTGGAAAGGGGTTGTACGTTTTGGCAAACGAGGGAAATTAAATCCCAGGTTTGTTGGACCTTTCAAGGTAATAAAAAGGGTTGGAGACGTTGCATACAAGCTCGAGCTTCCTGAGGAGCTGAGCAGAGTTCATAATACATTTCACGTGTCCAACTTAAAGAAGTGTCATGCCGACGAACCCTTAGCCGTTCCGTTGGATGGACTTCATTTTGATGACAAGCTTCAGTTTGTCGAGGAACCTATAGAGATCACAGATCGTGAAGTTAAACGGTTGAAGCGAAGCCGTATCCCATTAGTCAAGGTTCGATGGAACTCCAAGAGAGGTCCAGAGTTTACATGGGAACGCGAAGATCAATTCCGGAAGAAATACCCACATCTGTTCTCAAAGACCGGGCCGTCGTCAAGTGCTGCGTCTTAAGCCTTGAGGACAAGGCTCAGCTAACCGGGGGAGACTATAACACCCCGTGTTTTAGGACAATGTACGACGTTGATAAGTCACTATTTATTTTTTTGTATTGTACGCGTTTGTTTTTAATGGAAATCGTTAAGTTAAATCGCGTAAGCAAGAAATAATCAGTTAACGTAAACGGGCATCAAGCAAATTATTGTTTACGTCAAACAAGGGTTAAGTAATTATTTTGAGAATAATTATTAACATTTCACAAGTTATTTTATCGGATACGTGAAAGCGTTTACGTTTCGCGATAAATGACAATTAGGTATTCCCGGAACCGTAAAAATTAACGTACGCTTCAACAAATACCTACGTTTATATACAATGATCGAAGTTTATAAAACTTTATGCATATGTATATATATATACACGTCTCATATGTATATACAAGATAACAAATACTTTACAAAATACCAAGACTTTACAAAGTATACTTTTATATAAAAACTATACATTACATTTTTATATAAAACTTTCACTTAAACTTCTCTTTTTAAATACACAAGTAAACTAATTCTATAAAGAGAAATTAACTAGTGAAACACATCCCATAATTCCATGATGATCCCATTAGAAGGAACCAAGACATAAACCATAAAGTCCCTTGTTTCCCTCCCCCTTGGTTCCCTTGACCCACGGCACAAGACCAACCCCCCCCCCTTTGAATTCTTGGTCAAACTAAGCTCCTAGCATCTCATTCCCTTCCTATAAATACATACACATGCATATGAGAATTTTACATACTCTTTACTTAACAAAAATCATCTTATTTCTCTCTTTTGCTCTCCAAACCCCACGACTCAATATACCCACCTAAAACAAATCATACAAAAAAATTTCTACAATCCATACAGCCTATACACATCAATCAAGACACACTAAGGTTTACAAGCATGGTTCTTCATTTGCTAGGATTAAGAGAAAAGGGAAGATTAGAGGTTTCAAACCAAATCTGGGTTATTAAGCTTGTAAGCTTTGTTTTGAATCTAAACACGGGTATTATTTCATTCATTCTCATCTATAACATCATCCCTAAGGTCTTCCTAATATCCATTATACTTTTTTATTATCATTATTTTATGTGTAATATGTTATTTATAGCTAAATCACCACTTAAGACTTTTTAATATGTAAAATGAGTTATCACTTATGTTTATGAATTTATACACTTTTTCGATCGCGACTACGCTATGTCATATTATTGTCATATACATCATAGGAAAAATGGATGTAAAGTATGTTAACATATGTTAAGTAAAAACATGTTAAGTATAAATTAAGGTTTACTAAAGTTAATGAAACAAGCTTTTTATAAATGAATACATTTGGATAATACAAGGGCTGTTTTAGTTCGAATTTCATACATTGTGTTTGACCTTATATAAAAATAATACGCCTCATGACGATTCCAAAATGATAAAAACTCGAAAAACCGATTTATAACGAAAAAGATACATTAATTACAAGTTTACGACAAGAAATACTTTTATAAAACTATTTTTATAAAAGTTACTATTCATTACAGAAACTTTCATTTTTAAAACCTCTAAAATATAAATAACTCTTAATTATGTGATCCTAAATCGAAAGAATTCGTAAAAACGACTATAACGAAAAAACTACGACGATTACTATAGATTAAAGTTTATAAAATAATTTAATAACCTATGAACTGTAAAAGCACTATTCATGCAGTGGGACTTAACTTTAAAAATATAAACATCTTTTAAAACAACAACGTACTCGAAGGAATCACTAAAACGGATTAAAACGAATAAGTTATTACGATTACAAGTTTACGCTAATTAAAATAAAAAAACGATAAACTAGCTGTTGTGAATAGTAAAATTACTATTCACAACCTAGAATCTTAAAAAATCTTGAAAATATAAAATCTGATCACTTCAGTCTTACGTACGAAGAACGTGATGACGTAAGAAACGCGAGCAACGACTTTAAAACGACCATATTAGGTCATTTTACAAAAGTATATTTTATAAAAGACGTTTTCACTTTACCGAATATTATTTTAACTAAAACGATTAGTTTCGTGATTATGCTATATAGAATATTACTAGTTATCAAGTGCTATTTACAGGGAGTTTCATAATGAGGCCTCTTCGGATGGCGTATCGACGAGTTGTTGGATTTACGATTTAAAGTGTCCTAACTCCTCGTACGTCATGTCATGACCTCTTTAATTATGATAGCCCGAACGATAGTATGATGTAACAACTATAGGATTATATAATGTTATTAATTAAAGTACTCGGTACTTATACGACCTTTATTGAATAGGTTCAATTTGGGAATAATCGTTAAGCATTACCACACGTGATATAAATTATCAAACCACTCACTTAGGTGTAGTTCATCAGCCCCACCTGTTATAGTTGTTACTGATTTACAATTATTTGGGTGGAAACATGCATTTTTATAAATAAGGAACGCAATTGTTTTAAGTAATTGATTATGTGTTTGCCTAAGTAGCGCTAACCCTCCTGAGCCCATTATACATGAACTCTCAATTGCATAGATGTGTTGTAAAATTGCATATGTGAAGTCGAATGTTATAAATAGATCTATTGGGATTAACCTTCCCCGTCTGGGTGAAAGATCAATCACCAGTAACAACGTGACCATGTCGGACTTGGATTTGCGGGTTACAACATCTGTACGCAAAAAAACAGCTAAAATAGCAAATAGAAGGTTGAAGCTTTCATGTCTGAGCTTAGTGCAACAGTAATCTGGTTTTTTAGTGATTTTGCATAATGTTGTAACATCCACGTGAAAAGTACCTGCGGTCCCTGCATAATTTAAATACATAAACCATGTAAATTCAACCCACATTTTTGTTGACAGTTTAAGCAATTTTTCAGGTAGGTCCATTAGGCATGAGGTGCCAAGGATGGCATTGGATTACATGTTTGGATGGCACACTTAAAGATTTATGTGCATCATATTTTGGGAAATGTATTGTTCTTTTGTAATATTAAACAAGGAACAAGAAAAGCTTTATGCTTTTGTATTATGTCTTATAATTAAATCCAATGTATCAGTTTAAACGACTTTTTGTGTCATTCTTATATATATCTTGTGCTGTTGATCTTGAAGTAACACGCCCCGGATCCTTATTCCGCTGCGACCCATTTTGGGGGTGTTACAGATTGGTATCAAGAGCCAAGGTTATAGAGAACCAGGTCAAAATGTTTTTGCTAGACTATAACCGTTTTCAAACATTGCATACATACAAAAGGGTTTTTACGGGGTATTCATATACAAATTGTTGCATTAGTCGGATTAGGCAAATACATGCATAATTGATTTAAACGTTTTATAATATATTACGTATATAAGAGATAATAGTCCTATATTAATATACTCATATAAGTTATTTCTGCTGGTCACAGTAGTCATGTCAGCTGATTCCGCCGTTACCTATACTTCTGTTCACTCTGAGGGCACATCATGAGTATTCCCATCTGAGATCCTTTACGAGAATGCTGCCCGACAGTTGTTGGAGCAGGCACCACGTTCTCCAGAGTATGTACCTGATCCCATAGAGCTGGAGGATCATGTACCAGTGTACATTCCTGAGCCTGAGCATCCTGAGGACTTAGTGCCAGCTGAGGATGAGGCACCTACACCTCCACTACCACCATTAATTTTTAGCTCCCCGTATCCGAAACCAACCCACATACAATAGCGCCATGAGCAGATGAGAGCTGCAGCACCATCCACCTAACATTCACTACTCCCTATCATGACCCCACCATTGTTAACCAATACCTCTACCTACACCATCCACAAACCCGCAGAGCTGATATTCTCGAGGCTGGACACATAATACCGCCGTCGAAGAGGCAACTACTTACTACTACCTAGACCATGTGTTGCGGTTGAGAGAGTTCTGCTCTGCTGCTGCGAGACACCAGGACCCACTATGGCCCATAGAGTCGATTGCAGCTGTAGACACAATGAGACCAGGTTTCAGATACAGAGAGGCAGGAGATGACCCGCCTTAGATATGGTCAACATGAGGTCATTACCAGGTAGATTGTATCTCATTAGAGAGAGTTCGGTAGTTTCTACACACACATCACGATGCCCAAAGGATCGTGCAGCTGTGAGAGCTGAGCGGTACTTATACGACCTATGATAATTTAGGTTGCATTCGATCTTTTACGTGACGCTTTATCTGCGATATTTGGATTATCAGAACTCAAGGTGAGTTCATAGCCCCACTTTTTACAGTTTTACTGATTTGCTATTATTTGGGGTGGAAACATGCTTTGTTTTATAAATTGGACGCAAGTGGATATTTTATATTGATTACATGTTTGCCTAAGTTGCGATAACCCAGTTAAGTCCCATGTCATGAACTGTCAATTGCATAGATGTAGTTGGGAATTACATTATGTGAGCGCGAATGTTATTTAATAGATCTATTCGGGAAACGACCTCCCCGTTCGGGTGACTAGCTATCACCGGGAACGAACGTTATAGCATGTCGAATTTGGGATGTTTAGGGTTAAACATCCGGATGGGCGTAAATTGCAATATATATTTTAATTGCAAGAAAGATCGTCGAGCTTCAGTGTCATGAGCTTAGTGTAAATGTAATCTGGTTTTGTAATACCTGCATTTGTTGTAGTATTACGGAGAAAGTCTTGCGGTCCTGCATAATTTAATTACTTAAACCTATGAATTCACCAACATTTTTGTTGACGTTTTAAGCAATGTTTTCAGGAGGTCAATAGGCATAAGGTGCCAGGGATGCATTGGATTGCACGCTTAAAGATTTATGTGCATCAAATTTTGGGAAATGTATTGTCATCTTTTGTAATATTTAACAATGAACAAGTAAAGCTATATGCTTTTGTATTAAGTCTTTTAATTAAATCTAATGTATCATTTTAAACGACTTTTTGTGTCGTTCTTATATATCTTGTGCTATTGATCATCGAAGTAACACGCCCCCATATCCTTATTCCGCTGCGACCCGTTTTGGGGGTGTTACAGATTGGTATCAAGAGCCAAGGTTATAGAGAACCAGGTCAAAATATTTTTGCTGGACTATAACCGTTTTTCAAACATTGCATTCATAAAAAGGGTTTTTATGGGACACACTAGCTGTTGTATTAGTGGGACTAGATGCATTCATAATTGATATACGTGGTTATAATGTATTACGTATATTACAATAAGAGCCTTATATAAAATACTCATATAAGTTATTTCTACTGGTCACAGTGCGATGTGATATTATTTTATTCATGATGCATATACGTGTTCATATTATAGTATGTACGTTACTATGAGGGTATATTATATATACAAAGATGAGTTTGCGTTCTTTCGCACAACTCTACAATTATTTATATAAAGATTATTTATATAAATAGGAGAATATTTCTTCAGGCAAGGTAGTACGATAAGCTCGTAGGTCCTAAGCGCTACCTAAACATTAAGCTATCGAATATGATACCTTACCATCATTCATTTATGCCATAAAGTGCATACTCGTATTTACCATACCAGCCTTATATAATATATTTATATAAGTTAAGTTTTACTCGTTGCAAGCAATTATGTTTTCATTATCGACGGTTACTTACACGTCTGTTTATATTAATTCCGAGCCATAGAGATTCCAGTGAGCTTCTGATAAGGAGCTAGAGGAACCAATGAAGGATCAGCCTCTATCTGCTGATGCCTCACCTACAGCCTTATCACCAGGCTACATTGCTGACTCTAATCCGGAAGAGGATAAGGAGGACCCTAAGGAGGATCCTGCTGACCATCCTGCCGACGGATGAGACAATTATGATAATAAGTCATCTGATGATGACAACGATGATGATGATGTTAAGAAGGATGAGGAGGATGATGAGGAGGAGGAGTACCTAGCTTCGGCCGACCCTTCTGCTGTACCTACAGATGATTCTATCCCCTCAAACTGAGAATACAGAGGCATTGAGACTGATAAGTCTGCTTCTACACCACCCACCTCTCCACACCATATCATCTTGCTTTTTGAGACCAAATCCCGTACTGTACGGATGTCTATTTAACACCATACTCTACGATTACCATCTGCTGAGGCATGCATTACCGAGCTTGCTGCTGCACTATCTTCATCAATATTAACTTAAATTCCTTATTTACTCCTACGAACTACTCTTATGAATATCATGAAATCATAACGCTATTTTGACGAAAATGAGCAATGCATTGTTAGTCCTCAATTATACATGGCCTGGTCAACTATGTGTAATTCAGGAAAGTACTATGCCGTGCTGAGAGTAGTCACTCTAAAAACCTCTTGTTAAGGAAACAATTTTCTACTTATATCATGTTTTGTATGCGTATTCATAGAATGCGTTTACTTTCGGAAATCAAATTAATAACCATATCGACTAAGCAGACCTTCACTCTGTCTTACTATAAAGTTGGCATCATCTTGTACCAAGCGGTCATTGTGTATGCCGAGAAGATTGTCCGCATTCCCTGGGGAAATGAAACCTTAATCATATATGGTGACGGAAGTAATCAGGGAGATGTGACGCGATTGAACATCATTCATTTTGTCCACTAAAACACAGAAGTACATGCAAAAAGGATTTCCTATCTTTTTGGCACATGTCACAGCAAAGAAGATTGAAGACAAGTCGGAGAAGAAGCGACTTGAGGACGTTCCAATAGTTCGAGACTTTCCTGAAGTATTTCTTGAGGACTTGTCGGGTCGTCCTCCGACTCGACAAGTGGAATTTCAAATTGATCTGGTACTTGGTGCTGCACCCGTAGCATGGGCACCTTATCGATTGGCACCTTCCAAAATAAAAGAGTTGTCGGAGCAACTGAAAGAGCTGTCCGACAAGGGCTTTATAAGACCCCGTTCCTCACCCTGGGGAGCTCCGCTCTTGTTAACCGTTATCCGCTACCAAGAATTGATGATTTATTTGATCAGCTTCAAGGGTCGAGTATCTACTCGAAGATCGACCTAAGGTCAGGTTATCACCAATTGAAGGTTCGAGAAGAAGACATTTCGAAGACTGCTTTCAGAACTCGTTACGGCCATTATAAATTTCAAGTTATGCCATTTGGTTTGACGAACGCACCTGCCGTATTCATGGACCTTATGAATCGAGTGTGCAAACCATATCTAGATAAATTTGTGATTGTCTTTATTGATGATATTCTGATATATTCGAAGAACAAGCAAGAACATGAAGAGCACCTTAAGCTAATCTTAGAGTTGCTTAAGAAAGAGGAGTTGTATGCCAAATTTTCCAAGTGTGAATTTTAGATTCCCAAAGTATAGTTTCTTGGTCATGTGATTGATAGTAAAGGCATTCATGTGGATCCATCCAAGATTGAATCCGTCAAAGATTGGACATCTCCTAAGACACCAATGGAGATTCGTCAATTTTTAGGTCTTGCCGGGTATTATCGATGATTCATTGAAGGGTTTTCAAAAATCGCCAAACCGATGAACAAGCTTACTCAAAAGAAGGTCAAGTTTGTGTGGAGTGACAAACAAGAAGCAGCGTTCCAGTTATTGAAGTAGAAGTTATGTAGTGCACCAATTCTAGCTTTACCCGAGGGAAGCAAATATTTTATCGTATACTGCGATGCTTCGATCAAGGGTTTAGGTGCTGTGTTGATGCAAAGAGAAAAGGTGATTTCTAATGCATCACGCCAGTTGAAGATTCATGAGAAGAACTATACAATGTATGATTTGGAACTTGGAGCAGTAGTGTTCGCTCTTAAGATTTGGAGGCACTATATGTATGGAACCAAGTGTACGGTGTTCACTGATCATAAGAGCTTACAACACATTCTTGATCAGAAGGAATTGAACATGAGACAACGCCGATGGTTAGAGTTTCTTAGTGATTACGATTGCAATATTCGTTATCACCCAAAGAAAGCAAATGTCATTGCTGATGCTTTGAGCAGGAAAGAACGAGAACCACCGCTAAGAGTTCGAGCCTTAGTCATGACTATTAGCTTGGATCTCCCTAAGCAAATCTTGAATGCTCAAATCAAAGCACAAAAACCAGAGAACATCAAGAATGAAGATGTTGGGGGAATGTTGATTGAAAATGCTAAAAATCCAGAGGCGATTAGGACAGAAAAGTTGGAACCTCGTGCGGATGGAATCATATGCCTCAATGGCAGGAGTTGGTTACCTTGTTATGGCGATTTGTGGACTGTGATCATGAACGAGTCCCACAAATCAAAATACTCTATACATCCGAGTTCTGACAAGATGTACCAAGACATGAAGAAGCTAAATTGGTGGCCCAATATGAAGGCAAACATCGCCACCTATGTTAGCAAGTGTTTGACCTATGCTAAGGTCAAGGCTGAACATCAAAAGCCATCAGGATTATTGGTACAGCCCAAGATACCTGAATGGAAGTGGGACAACATCACTATGGATTTTGTCACGAAGCTTCCTAAGTCGTCACAAGGTTACGACACTATTTGGGTGATTGTTGACCGACTCACTAAGTCTGCAATCTTCACACCATTGAGAGAGACTAATCCTATGGATAAACTTGCAAGGATGTACCTAAAGGAGGTTGTCACAAGACATGGGATACCTGTTTCGATCATTTGCGATCGCGATCCAAGATTCGTATCTAATTTTTGGAGGTCACTTCAGAACGCTTTGGGTACTAACTTGGATATGAGTACTGCGTATCATCCACAAACAGACAGACAAAGCGAGAGGACCATTCAAACTCTCGAGGATATGCTACATGCTTGTGCGATCGACTTTGGAAAGGGTTGGAGCTGTTGTGAACAGTAAAAACACTATTCATCGCAGAATATCAAAAACTTGAAAATGTAATATCTTGATCACTCGTCTTACTACGAAGACGTGGGCGTAAGAAACGCGAGCAACGGACTTACAACGACAAAACTAGGTCATTTTTACAAAGAGTATATTTATAAACGTTTTCACTTTATAAATATTATTTTACTAAAACGATTAGTCGGTGATTATGCTATATAGAATATTAGGTGGTTATCGAAGTACTATAATACTAGGGAGTTTCATAATGAGGCCTCTTCGGATGGCGTATCGACGAGTTGTTGGATTTACGATTTAAAGTGTCCTAACTCCTCGTACGTCATGTCATGACCTCTTTAATTTACAAGCTCGATCTTCCTGAGGAGCTGAACAGAGTTCATAATACATTTCACGTGTCCAATTTAAAGAAGTGTCATGTCGACGAACCCTTAGCCGTTCCGTTGGATGGACATCATTTTGATGACAAGCATCAGTTTGTCGAGGAACCTATAGAGATCACAGATCATGAAGTTAAACGGTTAAAGCGAAGCCGTATCCCATTAGTCAAGATTCGATGGAACTCCAAGAGAGGTCCTGAGTTTACGTGGGAACGCGAGGATCAATTCCGGAAGAAATACCCACATCTGTTCTCAAAGACCGCGCCATCATCAAGTGCCGCGTCTTAAAGCCTTGAGGACAAGGCTCATCTAACCAGGGGAGACTATAACACCCCGTGTTTTAGGACAATGTACGACGTTGATAAAGTCGCTATTTATTTTTTTTATTGTACGCGTTTGTTTTTAATGGAAATCGTTAAGTTAAATCGCGTAAGCTAAAAGCAATCAGTTAACGTAAACGGGCATTAAGCAAATTATTGTTTACATCAAACAAGGGTTAAGTAATTATTTTGAGGATAATTATTAACATTTCACAAGTTATTTTATCGGATACGTGAAAGAGTTTACGTTTCGCGATAAATGACAATTAGGTTTTCACCGGAATCCTAAAAATTAACGTACGCTTCAACAAATACCTACGTTTATATACAATGATCGAAGTTTATAAAACTTTATGCATATGTATATATATATACACGTCTCGTATGTATATGCAAGATAACAAATACTTTACAAAATACCAAGACTTTACAAAGTATACTTTTATATAAAAACTATACATTAAGACGAAAATTATTGCAATATTTTACACAGAAATATGAAAAGAAATCTTGCTTCTAGTCTTTGTACATACCTTATGCATTAATGAAGCCATACCTTTCCCATGCTCCCCATACCCTTGACCAATTATTTCCCTAATATCACCTCCATCTTGTCTCCTGCTATAGTGTTATCTGACTAGTTTTTCACTTATACTATATATCGTCTTGCACTACTAAAGATAGATAACATACACTTCATTTTTACTTTGTAAAAATTTCACACTACTCTCTCTCTTCTGCTCTCGTCAGTGCACACGGTCTCAAAACACCATTTTATAATAAATCCATACAAAATTTTATTCACCTATATCCCTTCTATCACATCCATTTACCAAAGTTATTCTTAAGGTGTTTCCATCCATTGAATCACATTTGAAAAGTATTAGATCAAAGTGAAGGAGGTTTCGGTTTTTATTAAGGAAAACAAGGGTTTTCTTCGTGCAATGCTTTTAGTTTTGAAATCCTAACACAGTGGGTTTAGCATCATTTCACTGAGTATACATCAATCCCTAAGGTCTTCCTAATTCCTTCATTTATTTTTATTACATTTTTTTGATGTGTTATATGTATTATTATGGCTAAATCACCACTAAGGACTTTTTATACACTAAAAGTGATAGTTTTTATTAAGTTTATACACATAAATACTTAGGGGCTGTTTTAAATCTTAAAATTCATCAGTGGGTTTGACCTTAATTAAAAATAATAAGCGCCTATGACGATTCCAAATATGGTAAGAATCTTGTCAAACGGATTTATAACGGAAAAGTTAGAGCGGAGAACGAGGTTATATATCAAAGTATTAAAGAGCCAGACAGTGTTTTGTTAAGTTAGGGGTTTCTGTCAGAATTTTAAGATTGGTATTTGCGCATGGGCACTTTGAGTTCCATTCTCGGGCCTTCGGCCGAAAAAGAAAGTTTTCAGACAGTCGTTTTACTCTTTCCACGCGGTGTTCTTTATGTCTAAAAAAGAGTGTTAACGGGACGTTAAGGCCCGGGGGCAAATTTGTCTTTTTTACAATTAATTACACCTGCATCTGATCTGATTGCGGTTGCCTTTTTCGCCATTTTCGGTTGTGTTTAGGGTCTCGGACAGAACTGGTTAGTTGTTCAAAATGTTCGTTTCGCTATAAAATTATCTTTAGATACAGAGTTCAGTGATAATGTGATGTAGTGGGTCAAACTTTTAGTCGGGTCAGACTTAGAAATAAATTTATCACTTCCAGTAGTAATAACACTACCAGGAGAAGAAAAAGTTAATATATACCAGTAGTAATAAACACTTCAGGAGAAACTAATATAATAACAGTTGTAGTATAACACTACCAGGAGAAACTAATATATACCAGTTAGTAACAAAACTCTCCAGGAGGAACTACATCACTACCAGGTGGATCTAAATACTCTACCAGGAATAACTATAATTTACATTATTTAGCTATTTATAAATAATGTTTTACAAATTATAAATATGTTTTACTATAACGATATAGTCAGGTGATTATGCTATATAGAATATTTCGTGGTTATTAAAGTGCTATATTAATAGGGTGTTTTCATTATGAGGACTACTGAACGGATAGAGTATCGACGAGTTGTTTGGATTTTCGATTTTAAAGTGTCCTAATGTCTCGTACTCATGTCATGACCTCTTTACAGTCATGAGAGGGTAGCATCTTCCGAACGTTAGTACGATATAAAACCTATAAGATTATATTCAATGTTATTATTAAGTACGCTTGTACTTTTATACGAATAAATTGAATTAGGTTGCATTCGGAAATAATCGCGAGCATTTCCCACACTTGGATATAAAATTATCAGATCACACACTTGAGGTGAGTTCATAGCCCGAAAACTCTTTTTACAGTTTTACTGATTTACTATTATTTGCGGTTGGAAACATGCTTTGTTTGTGTATAAAATTGGGTCGAAAGTGGATATTTTTGCATTGATTACATGTTTGCCTATTGTAGTCTAAATACCCATGTTAAGCCCATTATTCATATCCTGTCAGTTTAATAGATGTAGTGGGAATTAACATTATCGTGAGCGCGAATCGTTATTATAGTCCTATTTGGAGAAACGACCTCCGCGTTCGGGGGCTTTGGGACTAGCTATCACCGGGGATATGAACGCCCCCCTAAAAATAAAAACTTATAGAATGTCGATCAGGTTGTTTCGGTCTAGAACATCGCATTGCGGGCTGGGTTAAGTAGCAATGAGTTTGCGAACAAGACTGTCGAGATTCATTGTCATTGAGCTGTAGTGTATATGTTATCTGGTTTTTTTAAATCCGGTGAAAGTCTTGCGGTCCTGCATAATTTAAATACATAAACCTATGAATTCACCAATAATTTTGTTGACGTTTTAAAGCAATGTTTTCAGTTGGTCAATAGGCACGGGGTTTCTTGCCAGGGATGCAATTTGGGTTACCATTTTGGGATTTGCTCGCTGTAAAGTTTACGTGCATCCATTATTTTGGAATAGATTGTCTACTTTTGTAATATTTCAACAATGAACAAGTAAAAAGCTATATGCTTTTGTATTAAGGCTTCAATTTAAATCTCAATGTATCATTTTAAACGACTTTTTGTGTCGTTCTTATATATCTTGTGCTATTGATCTTGAAGTAACACGCCCCGGACCCTTATTCCGCTGCAACCCAATTTTGGGGGTGTTACATGACAGCCCTGTCCGGGGGTATGAATCGAATCCTTTCGAGCACCTAGTCAACGGATAATTTGTATTTAGGAAGTGTGTGGTATAAGGCAATATACCTAGTTTTGGAGGCAACATGATTTACTACAAAGATATGTGTTACGTCAGCTTTGGGTCATGAGCTCATTGCATAGAATCGTGTTTAATTGGCTTGTCACGTTACAATCAAGTCACTCGATGAACCAATACTTGCGGTTCTCCTTTTATCTCTTACAAATTATGGATTCAACTCAATGGTTTATTGAACATTACTTGGATTTCGACAAACCATACCCTTTGAATGAATTATTTATTGTAAACGATACCCATTCTTATATGTAATATTTCTTGAACTATTTCAATCCTGCTTTTACTTAAACCTATGAATTCACCAACATTATTGTTGACGTTTTTGCATGTATTTTCTCAGGTTATTATCTTGCTAGTTGAGCATTAGGAGCATTCGAGTCGTGTGGATATCAAAACTTTAAAGACTTGGTTTTTCTTCACATTCGATATTCATTTTTCTTTAAATATACAAATGAGTCATGTTTTGAAACATCTTGTCAAATTTCTTATTTTAAATTTTTTAGGACCTGAATTTACTCTGATTTACTTAAATCGAATGTGACATTTTACTAAACGTCTCTTTTGAGGTCGTTTACTGTGACTTGTACTTTATACTATGAAGTAGCACCTAGTTTTGAGTAAACTATCAACTATCAACGGATTTGATTTGTCTTTACCAAAAGCCGTTTGCTTTTGGACTAGTCAATGCTTCATTGCCATAACATGGTGCACTGATAACCATATAGTTTTTAGCAAACTATCAGCTATCAACAGATTTGATTAGTCTTTACCAGGAACTGTTTGATCCTAGACTAGCCAACTCTTAACTGTGAAGCAAGGTGAGTTGAGAACCATACAATTTTTGGTAAATTGTCAACCATAAACGGATTTGAGAAGTCTTTACCACAAGCCGTTTGCTTATGGACTAGCTAGTTCTTATGCCTGTTAAGCATGGTGAACTGATGACCATTTATTGTGTGGTCTTAGAACGAACACTCAAGGATCCTCCTCATCTCCATCAGAGTCTTTAGGTTCTAATTCTACAATCTGCTTCTTGACAAATCTAATCAGTTCCAAAGCCATAGTACTGTCTTCTTCAGTTTCTAACTTCAACTCTAGCAATTTTGACAACACTTTCTTTGTCAAATCCTTTAGGTGTCTCATCTTGGTACATGTTCATCACAAGTTGATATATAGCACATATGTCATCTCTATCAAGTATGGAGAGCACTGTCATCAAAGTACTGAAGTATCTTCTTTGTCTATTACTTCTAGTCACCACATTAAGATAAACATCTTCTAACTCCTCAGTCTCATCATACTGTGGTTTGGTTGTAAGATACTCAGATCTCCATTCTATGATAGGATACTTCTTGTCAAGTATCTCATAATCCACTTCCTTATCCTCATCAGAAACTATAGTTAAACACAATCTTAACTCTTCATCATCTTTAGAAGTGAACTTTCTTTTCTTAGACTTCATCTTCTTCCTTGTACCAAGCTTTCTTTTTCTAATTCCTTCTTCTTCTTTAATTTCTCCCTTGACACTGTCATCTTTCTTTACTCTCTTCTTAGAAGCATCAGCAGCTTGTTCATTCATCTCCTTGATCACTTTTTCATCTTCAGCAGAACCAATAGCAATGAAGCTATCATCAGACCTTTTTATCTTTTCATACAAAACTTGTATTTCTTCAAAACTCTTGGTCTTCAGATCAGAATGCTTCTTGCCTCCAACATGCTTCAAATATGTCATCATTTGGTTCCTAAGCTGATTTCTTGAAGGAGGTTTATTTCTGATAGCTTTAGATCTTTGTTGAGCAAGAAATCTTCTTTGGGCAGCAATGGTGTCATGAAGAAATTTAGCTCTCTGCTCAATAGTATACAACTCTCTCTTCCTCTTTAAGCTTTTCAGCAAGTATCTTATCAGCATTAAGTCTTGGCTGAATGAAATCATATTCATTAGAGAGTGCAACCTTTGTAGCTTCTTCCTCAGCCAACCTTTTCTTTTCCTCTTCAGCTTCCCACTCCTCTTGAACCTTTTTGGCCACCTCTTCATCATTAGCTATCTGTTTAAATTTCTTTTTAGCTTCACTAATATCTTTTGATTCAGTATCAGATTCATCTTCCTCTTTAATCATCCCTTTACCTTTAGCTTTTTGATCAATCTTAGGAAGAGGTCTCAAAGTTAATAGTGATCTTGTTGAAGTAGGCCTAGGTCTTTCAATCTCCTCAACATCCTTAAGCTCTACTCCTTTTTCCTTTTCCTTGAGCTTCTCCTTGTTCTGACTCATTATAATAAGGACTTGTGCAATGGTCTCATCATCACCGAAGACTGTTGGAGTAGATGTTGTTGGAGTAGGTGTTGATGTCACTGTTGGAGTAGCACTTTTCCCTTCATTTTGATCAGCAGTACCTTCAACTTGTCTATCGGTACTAACTTTTGTACTGTCGGTATCTCCATCTTGCTTGTCAGTACCTTCATTTCTCTTGTCGGTACCTTCATCTTGCTTGTCAGTACTAACAGGAGCTTCAGTACTTACTTCCTTATCTGCACTTTCCTTCTCTTCTAACACCACAGAGCTTGTCCTCCCCTCATCTTGATCATCCTCAGTCTCCATGTAGTCCAATGTATCATCCACATCCACAAAATCATCAAGATCTTCAAAAGCTGGATCTTTATGCACTGTAGGTTCAGCTTTGAAAGATTTGATACCCTTGGAAGATTTGACAGATTTCCTCCCCTGTTTGGATACATACTCCTTTTGTACCCCCTTTTTCTTCAGAGAAGTCTTCCTTGCCAATCTTGTCTTCAGTGCAACACTCTTCATCCAGGCTTTGTGATGTGTGATAAGTGGTTTGACTCCTTTCTTTAGCTTCTTGACCTGAGCCTTCAAAGCTTTAATTTCTTTAGCCTGAGCTGTGACCTGTTTACATAAAGACACACAAAGGTCATATACACTTTGGAGTGTCAGACCATCCTCATTCCCTGATAGGGATGCATCATTGGATGACTGACCTCCATGATTCCCACCAGAAACCTCTGGATTGGAATCAGGAATAGCTATAGAAGGAGAAGGTCTAGGAGAAGGGTCAGTCTGTGTCTGAGGTTGGTCTTCACTTAGGTGAGGAGGAGAGGGTATGGGTTGGGAAGCAGATGGTCTTTCTGAAGCTTCACCCTCATCCTCTGTTTGTTGAACCAACATAGAATCAAATAAAGGTGTAACCTTCCCTGAAAAGTTCTTACCCTTTTTAACCATAAATGTCAAGACCTTTTTAGTTAGGGTTGGGACTGGAAAGTGGTCCAAGGGGACATGTACATCTTTTAACTGATTGCTCAAAAAGATTTGTAAAAATATTGGATACATTACAAACTTCGTAGTTGCATTCAAGTGTCATATCATGCCACCAAAAATTAATTTTGAAAAATTGTATTTCTGATTAGTGGCTAAACAAATTACTGTTGTGGCAATATTAATAGGAATTTGATCCCAAGAGGTGCTTTTAGAACTAATACAGTGATTCATGGTATGAAAAAAGAATTTCCATTGGGGGTGAAAAGAGGGCTTTGTTAAAGTTAAGGTATTCAGGTCTCCCTCATACCCCATTAGCTAAATATTATCAAATATAGCCTGATTATTCAAAGAATCTATCCCATCAGCATCATTAAAAAGAAGATCACTTATTATTGATGCCTCTGAGATAGTCACAGGCTTGCCATCAACTGTGGCATCTATATAACTAATGTTGTTAACTATTCTAGACTTAGCAGTCGTCTAAAACTATTCAACAAACGAAGTTGAGACTATGGGACTTACAATGAGTGCATAATAAATTAAACTACGTATGAGAAAGTCCATAATCTGATGAAACTCTATATTCCCATCCGTCTTCTCCAAATAGGCCACCATATTGTGCTTAGAACAAAAATCTAATCTAGACATCGTTTATATGATTTTGGTAATCATCGATGATGAATAATTAGGGTTTGTCAATTGAAATCGAGTAAGAGAGCTAAGAAGGATCAATTGTGCAATTGAGATGGGTATTTGTAGTAGTAGCATCCCCAATGGCGAAGAAACCACCAAAAATTACACTCTAGACCCCTACCGGTATTTTTTTCTAATGGCTTTATAGCGGTACAAACTTTGTCTGTCGGTACTAACTTTAAGCATGTCAGTACTAACTTTTGTTAACCAAAAATAGAACAAGGTTGACAACAAAAACTCTTTAGTACCATCCATATTTCTCTCTAATAACTCTTTAGAACCCAAATAACTGATTGAAAGACATCACCATTGGCAAAATATGTCTGCTCACATAACATTCTATACAAACTGTATAACAAATCATCTTGCCTCCCTTCAATTGTAGCTACAGATTCAATAATCCAATGCTAACCACCAAAAAGTTAAATCTTGTGACATCAAATCCTTTGGTGAGAAGATCTGCAACATTATGATCAGTGTAAATCTTGATAACTTCAATCAGTCTTTTCTTATAGCAATCTCTTATAAAATGAAATCGAATCTTAATATGTTTGGTCCTAGAATGAGCAATAGGATTCTTGATAACACTTATAGTGCTCTCATTATCAATATGGATTTTGGTGTTCATGAAATTGAAACCATAATCCATCATCTGATTCTGTATCCATAATACTTGCCCACAACAATTAGCAGCTGCAACATATTCTGCCTCAGTAGTAGAATTTGCCACAATAGTCTGCTTCTTGCATTGCCAAGATATCAATCTTCTACCAAGAAATTGACAGCCACCTGTTGTTGATTTTCTGTCAAGACTGGCTCCTCCATAGTCACTGTCTGAGAAAGCTTCTAGTTCAAAAGGTGAATCCCTAGGATACCATAAACCTAATTTGGGTTGATGTTTGAGATACCTAAAAATCCTTTTTACTGCATTTAAGTGTGATACTGCATTTAAGTGTGAGGCTTTTGGAGTGACTTGAAATCTAGCACAGGCACAAACAGCAAACATGATGTCTAGCCTTGATGCAGTCAAATACATCAGGAACCAATCATAGATCTGTAGACATGTACATCTACATCTTTACCATCTCAACCTTGAACCATGGCTTATTAGAACTTCAATAGCGTAGTAAGCTGTTCTATGGCCAAAAATCAAACTTCTTAAGGATGTCAGCTACATACTTGTCCTGACTAATAAAGATTCCATCAGGTTTTTGCTTCACTTAAAGTCCCAAAAAGAAAGTGAGTTCACCCATGGAGCTTATTTGGAATCTTTTGTGCATACAGTCTTCAAACTCTGTACATATAGACTTCTTTGTAAAAAAAAAAAGCGAAAAAAAAAAAGCCAAAAATAATTATCCCATATACACTTGGACTAACATAATGTCACTCTTATTCTTCTTGATAAATAATGTTTTGTCTATGGTACCTCTCCTAAAACCATTTTCCATCAGAAAAGAAGAAAGTGTCTCATACCAAGCTCTAGGGGCTTGATGAAGACCATAAAGAGCTTTAATCACCTTATAGACTTTGTTTGGATGAGTAGGATCAACAAAGCCTAGAGGTTGATAGACATACACCTCCTCTTCAATAGTTCCATAGAGAAATGCACTTTTAATATCCATTTGGTAGACAGTAAATCCCATGTATGATGCAAAGGCTAAAAATAACATGATTGCCTCTATCCTGGTAACAGGTGCAAAAACCTCATCATAATCTATTCCTTCCTCCTGTCTAAACCCTTGAGCTACTAGCCTGGCTTTGTTTTTCACAACAATACTTCTCTCATCCTTTTTATTCTTAAAAACCCACTTTGTGCCAATTGCTTTTTTCCCAGATGGCAGATCAACAAGTATCCAAACCTTTTGTAATTTGAACCGTAGCAATTCCTCTTGCATTGCTTCAACCCAACTTTCATCTTGTAATGCTTGTGATATATTCTTGGGTTCTTCTTAGGAGAGAAAGCATGCTAACAAACAGTTCTGATGATCTTTGTGATTAGTTCTATTCTGTTTGAAGATGTAACTCACCAATGCTTGTTGTGCTGAAGAAGCCTTTTGAATCTTTCCTCTTGTTTGAATTGTTGACTTAGGATCTCCTAGAATTTAGATCTTTTGGATGATTTCTTATGAATTCAAGTGTGGAAAAGGACTGAACATGTAATGGTGACAACCATATTGTTTGAAACTTAGCCCACTGCACACCACAATCCCTCATCATCATAGGCTCCATTAAAATATGCCATCACTTGAAAATGCATCAGAATCATCTTCTAAATCAGGCATATTTGGATCAATAGGTAAATCAGCATTAGGGAGAGTAGATGCATCAATAGGTATTTTTCCTTCAAGATAGACAAATGATGATTCACCAGCATTTGCACCTGTGGGAGTACTAGCCAACACTAATAAATGGGCGTGGTAGCTATCTAAACAGATGACCTACCATACTAAGTTTTGTAAATACTGGTAAGGTCTAGCTACCCTCTTTGAGAATGCAATATTCCTCTTTTCTTCTTCAAAAGCTTATCTTGTTGCACTCCTGAGCATTAGCATACCACCTTCTTGAGCAATCATCATTCTCAAGTTCTCTGCAAGAACTTTTTCATTTTCTGTCCATTGATGATTGTTCTACCTTGTCAGCAACCATCTTCTGAATCTTGTACACCCATTATCTTAGAAAACTGTTCAGATGGTTTTTCATGTCAGCTGGAGCAACATCGTTCTACAGGAATCCTAGTCTATGAGGGGTGTAGATTATGATGCATATGTATTCCTGAGTAGGTTCTTTATCTTTTTCTGATGAACTTGCAACATAAGAATCTTGTGTTCCTGCATCCACATTAACCTGATTTTCTACACTAACAGGAATATAGTTCATTGTATTGGTTAGAAAATCAAGATCAAACATCCAATTAGGACCAGTTCCTGCAGCATTTGGTTGTTCTTCAAGAAAATCAATGTGCAGATTCTCTTCTACCCTTTTGGTCCTTTTGTTGTATACTCTAAAGGCTTTACTATTGGTAGAGTATCCAAGTAAATAACCTTCATCAGATTTCCCATTAAATTTACCTAAGGAATCTAAGGTGTTTAAAATGGTCAAGGGGTACCCAAAAGGTCTCATAAAACTAATACTAGGTGAGTTACCTAATAATAGTTCATAAGGTGTCTTATTTTGAGGTTTGGTCACTAATACCCTATTCAGTACATAGCAGGCAGTATTTACTGCCTCTGCCCAAAATGGGATAGGTAAAAGTGAGTCTGCTAACATTGTTCTAGCTGCCTCAATTAGGGTCCTGTTTTTCCTTTCTACAACACCATTCTACTGTGGAGTTCTAGCCACACTAAACTCCCTTTTTATTCCTTTCTTAGCACATAATTTATTCATAGCATGGTTCTTAAACTTTGTCCCATTATCACATCTAATGATTTTAACATTATGATTCAATTGGTTTTCTAAGCCTATGATAAATTTACAAAGGATTTCAGATGTTTCATCCTTGGTAGCTAAGAAATATACCCAACTAAATCTGCTAAAATCATCAGTCACAACCAAACAGTACCTTTTCTTGTTAATACTTTCTACAGAGACAGGTTCAAATAAGTCCATATGAAGTAATTCTAAGGGCTTTCTGATGATTCTTTCTAACTTGGCCTTACAGGAGGCCTTATGTTGCTTACCCTTCTTACAGGCAACACAAGTGTGGCCATTCACAAAAACTTTTGAAGGTAAACCTCTAACTAGGTGACCTTTAACAAGTTTGTTTATATTTTTGAAATTCACATGACCTAATCTCCTATGCCATAATTTAGACTCATCTGCTATTGCATTTGCATATAAACAAGTTATACCTCTAGAGGGAACAATGTTCTTTAAGTCCAAGCTGTACACATCATCCTTTCTAGGAGCTCTAAGTACAACTTGACTTTCATCAAGAAGCTTAAAGCTATAAGACAAGATAAGGCATTCAGTCTCAGTAAAAAAGACACTATTTTTCTTGTCACACATTTGTGAGACAAAGAAAAGGTTGAACTTAAGTTCATCTACAAAATAAACATCATCAAAGTCTAAATTAGCAGTTCTGATTTTACCTTTACCCGTTATTTTACCTCCTTTGGGATCACTTCCAAAAGCCACAAAGCCTCCATTGAAATCTTCATAGTCTGAAAGATAAGCTTTGTTGCCAGTCATATGGCTAGAGCAACCACTATCCACTACTGCATGATCCTGTAACAAGATCTCTGGATTGCCCTACACAAAAAGTAAGAGAATTAGTATCTCTTAGGGATCCAAGCCATTACAGACTTGGAAATCCCTTTTGGGTCAACATACTCAACCTTCTTGAGCATGAATGATCCACTGTCTTTGGACACATGATCCAAGTAATTTCCCTTAGGCCTCCAAACCCATCTTGACTTTTTAAGGTCAGTATCTAGCTTACCCTTACCAGTATTAACTACTGCTCTTGTCCCAGCAGTAGTCATATTTTGAACCCCAAAAGTTTTAACATCTTGTTTTAAGTCTTTGGGTCTAAAAGCTGGTTTTGTGTAGTAAGACCTCTTGATAGGTGAATATGAGCCTCTTGGTCTTACATTGTCCATTCTTGGGTAAATAGGTCTAGTAGCATAAACAGGCCTAGCAGTACTAACAGTCCTAGCAGTACTAACTGGCCTAGCAGTACTAACTGGCCTAGCAGTACTAACTGGCCTAGCAGTACTGACTTTGTGAACCGCTCTTTTCTTATTTTGCTTAACAGGAGTAATCAAACCTGTTCTTGTTAGAACTCCTGATGGGACAAAAGTCTTTCTTGCTAGAGGGTAGTTTAATTTATTTGAATTTTTTTGATGATTAACCCTTTTAGCATTATCCCATACTGGTTTGACCACCCTTAGACCAGTATTGACCACATTTTTCAGCTTAGGTTTTGGGCTCCTTTTGTCATAAAAATCACAATCTTTGATCAAATGGTCAGTGCTCTTACAGACAAAACAAGCTTTTATTTTATTAAATCCAATTCCTGCTTTCTTAGAAGTTTGACCAATTTGATCATTAGTCTTAACAGGATTAACTGTTTGCACTTCAGACACATTATACTCATCATCTGAATTCCAATCCTCAATGATAACTTTATCTCTGTTAACTGATTCATAGACTGTCTTAGGCTTTTGAGTATTTGCTTCATTTTTTTACCTACAGTCTCACTAGTTTTAGATTTACTAGTGTCAGCATTAAGCTCAGTTGTTTTTTACTCAATGATTTTCTTTCTAATGGCATATTCATCTAAACCTGCAAATGATATGTCAGCTCTTGGGGTTAGGAAGTTCCCTGTTATAGGAGGGGGAACAGCATGATACCCATCTGCTTTGGAAAACCTATCATTTGCTGGTGTAGACTCTTCATCACTTGATCTGACATCAAAAACACTCAAACTAATCTCACTATCAGTTTCAGAATTGTTACTCATTTCATTCAATTGTGTGCCATATCCTAAACCAGTTTTATCTCTAGCACTCATTTGACTGTTGAGTAATTCATCAAGATTCTTGGATGATTCTTCCCATTTTTCTATCTTTAATTTTAACTCATCTCTTTCCTTAACAACTTTCTCTAATTCCAGGTTAAGGTTGTTAATTTTTATTTCTCTGCATTTAAGCTCATAGTTTTGAAACTCATATTTTTCACCCCAAGCCAGTTCATTCTTTTCATGTACAAGTATCCTGGATTCAGCTAACCATAATTTTTGAAGAGTTTTAAAGATTCAAGACTATTGTTTTAGAACATTTTTGGTACCTCATTGTCAGAAAACTTGAAGCGCTTGATGAGGAATGGCCATCTACTGTTTGATTGTAACCTGCTCAAATAATGTAGTGCTTCTTATTCAGAGTTTTCCACACAAGCTCTGATACCACTTGTTTGTTCGTTTCTGAATAGATCTTAACCTTCTCTTGCAAAGAGTTTGCTCCTTCAGATAATTCTAAAGCAATGATAATAAAACACTAAGTAAACACTATTGATTATGCAGAATCTAATCAATAATGCTAAGAAGAACAATATTGAATATCATAAAAGAACTTTTATATTAAACCTTGAATCTGACTAGGTTACAGATTACAAGCTATGATTACTATTTGATCTCTATGATCTGTGTAGAACTATATCTACTAACTACGCCTAGGGTTCCTTTTATAAACTAAGGAAACCCTAATGGGTTTTACAAAAACGCGTACAAAGATCATGCATATCCTTTCCTAAGATATCTCATGCATATCTCATAAACGGTACTAACTATTATATACTAACGGTACTAACTATCTGATCAGGACTTAACACTTTGTACTGTCAGTACTAATTACAACTAGCGGTACTAAGTAATATAACTAGCAGTACTAAGTCAGGAATGCATAATTCCCAACACCTACCCCACCTGTTCATTACGCACACAAACACACACCTAATAACTCACTTTTCCCTCCCTTACCTCACGCACGATCGTCACCTCCATTCCATCATTTCAAGTGTTTTTCAAGCAAAATGTACAACTAAAAATGGGTTCTCCACACTCTAAACAACACATAACTCAATCGAATTATGTTTTAATATAGGCTTGATCTTGAAAAACCCTACAAGTCTATTTAGGGTTCGTCTAAATCAAATTTGCATAAAAACCTAAATTGAATGAGGGGTATTGCTTGCCTTGGAGTGTAGAACTCTCATCTAAAGCAGTTTTTTGTTTGGGATTCATATGAATGTGTTCTTGATATGTTTAGGTGCGAAAATTAGGGTTTATGTGAAATTGTGTAAAAAGATTATGGTTTTTGTGTTAAGGAGCTAAATACCATTGTCTTGAATGTGTTTGAATGTTCTAATCTCACCATTACTTGTAGTCGTTGGAATATATGTGCGTTAATGGTTGAATGTGCTCGTTTTGTGTATACACTTGACAATTCTGTGGATTCATGATTGTTTTCGTGTCCTTAAGCGTTGTTCTTATGATAAGAATGATAAAGAATCAAGTTTGAAGGCTTGAAATGTTATGTTTGTGGAAAAATAAAAGGTGAACCGAACAACATGTTCCATTAAAGAACCAAACAATTTTTCTTTAGGAACCGAATAAATAAGTCTGGCTTAGGAACCGAACAACTAAGTATGACTTAAGGAACCAAACAACTTGTATGCTTTAGTAACCGAACAACTCATGGGTCTCAAGAAACCGAACAACTTACTAGTTAGTAGGAACCGAACAACTCTGTTGTTATAAGGAACCGAACAACTCTGCAGTTAGAAGTAACCGAAAAACTATGATGTTAGAAGGAACCAAACAACTTAGAGTAATACGGAACCGAACAACTCATTGTATTAAGGAACCGAACAACTAAATGTCCTTTGGGAACCGAACAACTAGTCCACTTAAGGAACCGAACAACTTGATCATTAAGGAACCGAACAACCATCAAGACCAAACGCACTTAAGATCAAATTTATAATATAAAAGGTGATTTAGAAACTTAATTAGGGAGTTAATTAAACTTGGTTAATTATACACTCTAAAACAAGTTAAGTTAGCTTAAGTTGTCATTTTTAATGAATAGATCTTAGTAAGTGCAAAAAGTCTTAAAGTTCTTAATTCTTAAGAAACGCTCACATCATGAATTAACTTTTC